>MQRK01159295.1:0-13517 GCA_001938485.1 Girardia tigrina | reverse complement strand
AAATATATAAATTGTTATGACTATAAAAATATTTTTATTTATAAATAAATATTTAATATTTAATGGTTTTCTTATCATTTTTAATTTTAAGATATTTAATAGATACATTAAAAAGATATTGTTTATTTTTAAATAGATATTTAATTTTTTATGATTTTCTTTTATTATATCATTTTTATTTTTTTTAAATATTTAAAAAGCATATTAACATTAAAATATTTTACCTTTTAAATTAAAAAAATAATAAATTATTCTGGCGAGATGAAAATTTAAATTAACCCTTCATAGATCCAAAGACGATTTGAAGGTTACAACGGAAGATTTTTCGCCAAATGCCTCCCAGAATTTTTCTAAAAGGCACTTTTTGAGTTGATTATTTATTGGCAGAAGTGTGGATCGAAATGAAAATTATGTTGAAAAATGATGCTTACATGCGTTTTGTTTTACAAAACCTTGTTGTTTTATAAAATGGCCCTTATTGGAATTCGTTTTCTTTGTCACACCGGCTGCTTATTAAAGACACAACGTATGATAATAAAAGTAATAAAAAATATATTTTTTAAAAACTGACCATATTGAAAATTTAAATAAAAAAGCATAACAAAACTATTTTAATCGAAAATAATCATTAAAATAATAAATACTAATGACAAAATGATTAATTAATGGTATAATTAATAAAATAAAATTGACAATTATTTTGATTATCAATTAGTTGCATTCAGTATTTTGATGGATTATAAAATTATTTAATTGCATATTGACCGTAATATGTTTTTGAGAGACAGAAATATTATTTGAAAATATAATTATTTTATTTTAATAATTTCACTATTTGCAAAAATAATTATATAATAGGAACACTAAAATTAAAATAAAATTATTTGTTTATTTTCTTTTTAGTGATATATTCTGTTTTTATTTTTGTAATAAATGTTATTTTCCGTTTTCATTTATTCATATATACATTAAAATCTTGCAAATATATTAAATACATTTCACATTAAAACTAACCAAATTGGCATACTTGTATGATATGAGTTTCTTTATGTAGAATACGAAAGTAATATTCATTTTATGAAATATTTTATAAAGTTCCCCCACCAAATGAATTGTTTATTTACCTTTTACATATACGTGGTAATTACACATGAAATGGTGTCATTCATTTATTATGCCATTGATGTAGGAAGAAATTCCTACGCTGCTGAATCAGTGCTGATATATAAACATTGGAAAGGCTCCAAGAAAGTTATTAGCCAAAAATACCTATAGTGAGTCATATATTATTAAACATTAAGGCTTTATATGATTTGCAAATGTTGTATTTTTCTGTAGGAATGACATATAGAAAATTACAGGAATCAGTTGAAAGAAATTCTTCCTTATGGTCATAAAATTTAGTCAACTTTCAACATTCCTTGAAAAAGCGGCAAGAATTACCCTGGTGGAAAGCAGGTTAAGTGACAGGTGCAAAATGCCAAAACAATTTGTCATATTGGGTCGATATTTATATCTTGCTAGAAATATCAACTCAATAAATGCAAGAACAAAAGAAATTGTTGCTAAAATCAAAGATCTGTGGCAAAAGTTTAGCTTTCTCTGTCAAAGTGAACGATCTATACAAAGAAAAGTCGAAAATATTATTGCAAATTATCAAAAATATCAGAAAAGACCTGAAGGTGATGCAGTTTCCTTTTTCTCGATGTTATTTGACGTCACAGATGTCAAAGGATGCTGGATGAATAGGGAAGATAAAGAATTCTACAATCTACAACTATCTTCAAGTAATGGAGCTGGATATTCAACTGAAAAGGAAGCTCCCAAGAGATCAATTCATCCATCGAAACAAAGACAGCAATTACAACCAGTTTGTCAACCATCAACATCATCTGCTGTCCCAACAAATGTTACTGAAACACTTTCATAGGAGTCATCAAGTGAAGAATCGTCACATTATGAAGATTATGATACTAGGAAATAAAAAATACGAAGACAATCAACAAAAGTGCTGTTGAACTTGTTACAAAAGTAAATCTTTCAACAAATAAAGCTTCAAAGGTATAAAATATTCTTACTGAAGATGGATATTATGTTCCAATTCCTTCACAATCTGGTGTTTATAAAGCAGTCTACAGAGACGCACAACGACTAGTCATGTATTTTAAAGATTGTCTCAAAAATTATCAATGGTCACTTCATTTTGATGGTAAGAATCTCGAAGGTGAAAAACAAGTTGTTGTTCTGAAAAACACTACAAATGAAATACGTTTGACTGTCCTCTCGCTGGAAAATGGAAAAGCGGATACGATTTTTTTCTGCAATATCAGCTGTTTTAACGGAGCTTGACTTATTTCAAAGTGTTATAATGATTATTTCTGATACAACCAATGTAAACACTGGGAAAAATAATGGTATTGTTGTGAAGCTACAGAACAATTTTATGACGGCTTATAGTTTTTGTCCTCAATATGTTTCCTGACAATATCATGTATTGGACAGAGTTCTAAGGCTGGTAATGTAATAGGTCCTTCAATCTGCTACACCAAACCCAAATATTTCGTATTCTTTTGTTGGTGAACTGACCCGTGATTATGAAAGTCTGAAAAGTGATTTTCGTTCACAAATAGACAGGCCATAACTCAATGAAGAAACTGTGGGATGGCGAGATGACATGAAGTTTCTTAACCACCTATGTCATGTCTTCAATTACAATGAAAGGCATCAAATCTTTCCATCAATTCGATTCCATGCACTTCCACAAATTAGCAATGCCCGTTGGAATTATCGTGCCATTTTTGCACTCCTTGCATTTATATTATATCTTCAAACAAGTAAAAGCGAGTTTGAAAATTTATGTACATTCATAGCAGGTCCTTGGCACCGCTCTTGGTTCTCTGATCAAAAAGATTGGTAATCAGCAGTTGATGTGTTGAAGCCACGATTACAACAATATCTCAAAGCATTACAATGATTTGAAAGACATTGGGTAACATCAGATTCAGTTATTGATGGAATTCAAAGGAACAATCAGTGTGCAGAACGAGCTATTCAAATTATGGAGGAGATGTTTCCAAGGTGTAAATCGGCTGAGAAGTTGAACGACAGGTTTATTTATTTTATAAGGCTCGGTAGAAAAATGGTTTTGTGGGGGAAATTTTTTTCTTGCTGACATCTGAAATGAACAAATTTGTAAATCTGGTGCTAAAACTCATCTTTTCCTGCTATGCCAATATGGCGTTAGCAAAAAGTCATAACCCTAATATACATACCGTATTATTGCACAGATAATGCGCTTTTCTTTACCAGTCTTGAAGATCCAAAATCTTGCATCTCATTTAATCTTCTTATTTTATTTTTTACATTAGTACCCACACTATCGACCGCTAGTTTGATACTACCCTAGCGTACCTACGGATTGCCACTGCTACCTAGTCATGTAATTATTAATTACTTGTTGATAATTCAGGTGCGTATTATCGAACGACGTTTTTATTTTTTGGGTGTTTCAAACCCAAGTGCTTTTAATCTAGGGAGTGCACTGTCCAGAGAATATTAGGGTACGTACAATATTAGTTTGAAGCCAATTTTTAAGATCTGCAAAAAATTGAACCGATAATTTGCCAAATCGTACTGCATCCGTCCTAACAAACAGAGAGTGGAAAGATAAATTTTCGGGGAATATTCATGTACACATTGAACTTGAGCTATTCTAAATTATTTTTTTGACTTTTGCTATAGGAGGCCGAGTGTTATCATGTCAAAACATTACTAAGTTATTTATTCTTCCGTATTTCCATCATTTATCTCATGGTGGACGGCTCAAACGAATCAGTTGTAGTATATACCGATTGTACATAATGGAATATCTAGGCTGCATCAGCTTATATAGTATAACATACTTTTAGTCTCGCTAAATATACATTATAACCTAAGAAATATGACTGATTACCAAACTATAAATTATTTTCTTCAAAGAATTTTTATAAAATATTTAAAGTCAAAATCAAATGCTAAAAACCTTTTCTTTGTTATCTTTGAATCATCTGCTCGCAAGTAAAATCGTATTTCTTTCAGTATTTAAGATGAATTTGTTAATTAAACAAGAGTTATTCTTTTAACTGGATGATAACTGACGTATAAAACCTTTAATTGTGTATTATTTTTTGAGTGATTGGAATCAGACGGCTTAAAAATATAACTCCTCGGGATAGACTTTGCCACAGCGCCAGTCAAGATGGTAACCCGGTCTACGGTCTCCAGAAACGGAATCACACAAACAGGAAAAAAGAAAGAAAGGGTTAATTAACATCGCAAATAACTCCGATTTTCGAACGAAGAAATTTGATATACTCTGACTAATAAATGTATTTTATCTTGATTTTTGAAAAATTAAAACTTGAGTTGAAAAACCGAAATTTTATATTTTAAGCAACCTAAAGTTAAAAATGGCTAATTAAAATCATTTTATTGAGAATTAAAAAGTCTTTTTTAAAGTGACAACCATTTATTAACTTTCAGAACTCGAGGTGTACCTCTGGCTTTGAATCCAACTCTTCACAAAACAGAAGATTGGCAAGTATGAAACAAACTTAATTCTTTGAAATTAAAAAAAACAAATAAATTTTATTAGATTTCAATTACCGTAATTGAAGCTCGTCAGTTGGCCGGTGCCAATATTAATCCTCTAATCGAAGTAAGAATTGGAGAAAAAACAAAAACAACTGAGGTTCAAATGTCAACAAATTCTCCCTATTTTAATCAGGTAAAATGATTATTATTCTTCTTTCCGACTAAAAAAAAATAAAACTTCAAAGAGATATCGATAAATATAATATCAAAAGCAAATACTTCTTTCTTCATTTCTAAAGAAAAAAACTGAGAAAAACACGTTTATATATATATAAATCTACATAAGCATATATGAACGATCAAATTGAAAAGAAAAAAATATTTCTTAAATAAATAATATAAAATTGTTTCTTGAGAGAAGTAATTTCATTTTCATTAATATTTTATCTCAAATAACTTCACTGCGATTACTTATATTTTAGTTTGTTTAATCTTAAAGTAATCTCATTAAAAAAGATTAATCTTCTTATATTTAAGAAAATACTGTCTTAAAAGTTGAGAAAATATTAATTAATAAGAGTATTATGTCAACAAAAAACTACTATTTCTTTATTGATCCATTAAAGAAAAATGGTATGAAGCAACTAAAACTCATTCTCTTCTATTGCGAGCCTATGGACAAGAAAACGTTTAGTCTTTACGACGAGTGTAAGAAGTCTATACAGAGTATGCATGTGGGTTGAGAGAAGAATTTAGAAGAAGAAAAGGGATAGAAAGATCTAAAGACACCAGAACTGAGGAGAATATTAAGAAGGTGAAGGACGATGTTGAACATAACCAGAGAGTAAGGCTAAATTTTTTGTATGAAAAAGCGCAAATAACCCGATCAATCAAGAACTTTTCATGATGACTTGGTTCTATAAAGTGTTTGATTCCCATGGGTATCTCATACATTTAATGCAATCCAGAAAAATTAGAGAGTTAAAGGTGGTCAAACAATTCTGGATGAACTTGATCGTAGTGTCGTTGTGATTAATTAGAAGTGACTATATGTCAACCCAACACCTGCGAAAGAAGTTTAGACCTAAAGTAAACAGAGCTAAAAACAGCTCTCAGAATGTCATATCACAGTGGCTATGAACTTTTGTCTGAATCATTATTTTAAAGTGGTGGAACATGGGAGAACCATCAACGCTCACACATACTTAGAATTCTTAGACACTGTGAAGCAAATTCGACGTCATGGAAATCTTACCATAATGCATGATAACACCTATACTGCTAATTTGACAGAGATTTTCTTGGAATAGAATGCAATTATGTGTATTCCTTATTTACTCTACTCTGCTCACATAAACCTTATAGATCGATATATATTCAAAAACATGAATTCAAGAGGACAGAACAAACTCTTAATTCTGGTGAACAAATGAAAATGTTAATAAACGAATTCTTGACTTATCAAACTCGTTACAAGATAGGTTAGAAAATGTTGTGAGATGTTTCTTTCTACCACTAACTTTCTTATAACATATAAAAGGCTTTCAATAGATTCAATATAACAATAATTTTTTGACCTGTGGCTAAGAGTACGTGGCAAAATAATTTACATATCCTTTTACACAAAAGGTCTGTACAGTGAAAGTTTTGTAAAATAATATGGTAGACAGAAGTCGACCAAAAGAAATGCATTCACACCTGCATCATAGCTATTTTCTGTATGTGGATTAAAAACCTTTAAGCAGAACAGATCTTACAGTTAAACATATTGTGTACCTGTATGCAATTATCCACCCAATCCGTGGAAGTTCCTTTAGAGAGAAAATTTTTTATCACAAAACACAGATTAGTGAGCATAGAGTTGATCATATAAGGTTCTTGATTACCGAAAGTTTTTCATAGAGTGAATTATACATTATCAAATCAAATAATAATTTTCTGCATGCTTTTGTAAAAAAATATAAATTTAAATTATTTTGATGTTGAATGTTTTACTATACTTCTTACAAATGTATGTTGAGACGTAAAATAGTATGTAGATTACCCCACTAAAAATAGAGCAAAGAAATCCCAAATACGAGTATTTATTAAGAATATCATAGAGGTTATGGAAACTAAATATCTTTCTACGTAGTCTCCTTAATTCTGAACACACATATTTCGCGTCAAACTTGGTTTGAAAAGGCACTTTTATACCAGTCAGTAGGATTTTCACTAAGAAATGAGGTAACCGCTTGAATCACATCCTCTTTATCTGTAAGCCGTTTGTTCTTCAGATGCTTTTTCTTCAAGCAGAAAAAAATAATTAGCCCACACGGAGGATTTGAAAGCTCTACGAAGTAACTTTGTTAAACAGAAGCGTAGAGTTAGAACAGTGACTGGGCGTAAGCCTTTCGCCTTTTCTTACGGGCTTCGTTTATAACAGACAAATGGTATTTGCCATTGATTTTGGTGGTTTTTCAGCGAAATAAGTGTTAATAATACCACGCGAATCATAAAAATTGTCATCATAACTTATCGTACTGAGAGAATCCAATTCATAATTTCCAAGATTTCCCTTCTACTAAGAGTTTCCATTCTGGTGACATTTGTTTGTCTTCTGGTATGTAGAGGTATGTTTTGTCATCCGTTACGATATTATCAAGGAATCAAGCACCAATTTCAACATGAATGTTGAGGTTCTCATGAAAGCACTGAAGTCGCTTCTCACACATATACGCATTGAAAAAGTAATGCACAAACGTCGAACATAACTTCCTCACTGCAGAAGAATGGAGTATAAATGTATAGATGACGTTTAGGGAATTTGAAAGTAGTTCAATTGTTGCTTTTAATTCATTTCACACGATATTTTTCATTTTTCTAATTTTCTTCCCAATTTTTGCTCATCTGCTCCTTTTCTCATCGCGAACATTTGTTCTGTCGCATTAAAACTCTTTAATATACTTGTGAGTTTTAAATAGAGAGGGGATGTACACCGTAGCCTTGGTTTAGTTGTCATATTATTTCACCAACTTCACTTTTCCTTAGAAGCAAAAACTTAATTACACTGCACTTTTTAATGTCAGATATCATGTTAAATTGAATAATCGTGAAAGATTTCTGACGAAATAGTAAAACGTCAAAATAAATTGTCATAATTTTTACTTATGTAGATGTAGTTCTGTCTCTTGATACATTCATGCTCAAACATTACTAATTAATCTACCAGTCTACGGAATTTTTGATTTCAACAATTATTAATAATTAATTAATACAATAAAATTAAATGTTGATTTTCAACAAAAATCGTTGAATGTCATCTGGCTTTTATCGACCAAAGGTTATTTACGACGGGAGTGTCACAACTGCTCGGACATTATTTATTACTATTGACCGAGAACATTATATTTTCATCATAAAAATTGCAGTTATAATTTTTTCTTAATAAAAAAAGTAAATTAATTGCTGATGTTATAAATTCGTTTTTCATTATAAAAGATGATTTGATAATAATATAATTTTCATGGGTTTTTTGACTTACGAAATTATATATTATTACGAAATTTTATATAATTTTTTATAATTTATTTTTAAATTCAGTATCTGTGTTTTGAATTTCACATGTCCAAAGCAGAATTATTCGATCAAGTTATAAGAATTCGAGTTTGTTATTTTCTTTTATTATAGAGAATTCTTATTTTTAATAATTATTATAATCAAATACAATAATAAATATATTCAAAAATGATTACTTGGACGTTCTATTATTTTTCAATTTCATTGTTTTCTTTACAAAAAATAAAATTTTATTCTTTAAACTCTTAAAAAATATTTGGATTATGATTTTCTTTCACAAAGCCTTACTGACAAATAAACTTGACCCTTATTACTTACCAAGCAAAATAGTAAATAATGTTTGCTTTAAAACGGAATTATGAACGCCATTTGAGAATTCTATTTTAATTATTCATTTTTGTAGATTGCCCTCTATCTTGAGACTAACATTAACCTTATTCTGTAGCGTTTACTTTGAGTACTCGCTACCCAGGATTGTTGAATCGAGGTAAAGCAATCATACATCATGAAAATGATCCAGCTCATTCATCACGAGGGGTGAAGCAGAAAATTCAGGAACTACAAGGCATCGAAGTCACTCTCCATCCAGTGTATAGCCCGGATCTTGCTCTTTCTGATTATCTCTCTCACACTTCTTATAAGGGAGACACTTTGGTTCAGAGAAAGATGTCGAAACTGGCATCGCCAATTTTTTGCCATCAAGACACATGCAAGGATAATGATGGACTGTATTTCGAGGAATAATATAATCAGTG
The DNA here is from genome assembly GCA_001938485.1 of Girardia tigrina. Lineage (NCBI taxonomy): Eukaryota > Metazoa > Platyhelminthes > Tricladida > Dugesiidae > Girardia > Girardia tigrina. Next base: position 4,632 of record MQRK01159295.1, on the reverse strand, counting down.
CCATAAAAATTTGTGAGACATTGAGAGAGGTCAACTTGACGATTTCTTGTTCTTACTTTGATGAATTCGGTTGGTGGAAATTGTTCGGAATGATAATCTGCCAGTTTGACATGAAATTCTCTCATTGAATCGATCCAAATATCAAATAATCAATTTTTTTAAAATTAATTAATTATTTAATATATACATACAAACATATAAATACACATTAATATATACATATTTATATTAATAAAAATGTTGGGTCACTACACATGCATGGTATCACCATAGGATAATGATGGACTGTATTTCGAAGAATTATATAATCAGTGCCATAAAAATTTGTATGAATATAATAGTCGCATAAAAACATGAATAATCTATGACTCAATCTGGTAAATCGAAGTAATAGTTATTGTAATCAATAATACCATCAGACTCTAGTTGAAAATTCTCAACATATAAGTTGAATGTGAAGCTTGATTATTTATTTGGGATTAATTGATCTTATTAATAAAGCCCTAACATGTCACTCTTTTACAATAATCTTTAAATCAATTACACAGAATTATAAGTTATGTTCAGTAATATTGCTCCAATTATCCAATCGATTATGCTCTTTGATAAGTTCGAGATATGTTCTGAATGTTTCACAAGAAATCCTCAGCGTCTGTGGGTTTATGATCCGATCTAGTTTATAAATATACTTGTAATTTGTGAATTACCCCATAAATCGGATGGACTTCCCGGCATCTCTTCAAATGGATCAATAATCGATTATTGTCGACAATAGTGATTATTGATTACATAATGTAAGCTACATAATTAATGTTAAATTTAGTCTGAAGACGGCGGGTAGTCTGTCGAAATTAATAACTAAAATAAAATTTTTAAATGGGTTTTAGAGTTCTGTTTTTATAAATAACTTGCGATTATATTTTCATTTTTTTAATATTTGCTTTAGTATGATGTTTTTTAAAACTATCTGTTAATGACAGCATATTTTATTTTAACGTGATCTCAAAAGATTAAATAGACTTAATTCAAGCAAATGAAAGGAAGAGAAAGAAGAGAAGCAATTTATGGATTATGATTTAACATTAAGGGAAGAAATAATGAAAGGGAAAAAATATTTATTGTCTGTTTTAAAATTATGTAATTCGTAACAATTTATGCTGGCAAATCGGTCAGACATCTCCCGGGGAATGGAATCCATTTGTTTAATCACTGACTTGCTATTGCTGTCGTAATATTCCCCATGAACTATTTTCACTATTTTACACAATTATTTTTTTATTCTACTAATTTCAAATTAACCGAAAGAAAATTAAATTATTTATTTTCCGTTGGTAATTTTATTTATAGTAATAAACAAATTAATTTAAAAGAAAATTGTATTGAAAAAATTTAATTGCAATCGATAAAAATGTAGAAACAATTCTCTTTCTTGTCGAAGAAGAGGAAGAAAAACTTATTTTAAATATTAATTTTTAAGTAAAAATAAAACTTGATATATATATATATATAAATTGATAACTGAATACGTTTCAAAGTTTTCTCCTCCATCACCAGCAATTATGATATAATATTTTTTAGTTTTAAAACGTTAGTTTTAATGGAAGATGTTAATTATTTATATTTAATTAATCAAGATATTTTTTAGAAAATAATGACAAAACGTTTTTTTTAAAAAATTAATTAAAAATTTTAAGGCTATAAACGGATTTACTTTGTCCATTTTAAATTTTTTATACATTCTTAACCCGTGTTTATGTACATATTTTTTCCCATGTAACCTTAATGGTGTAATCGATCTGTTTGTTTCTGCAAATGTTGTCCCTCAAGCGTCCTCTAAGAATATTTTAACCATTATCTGATATTTTAAAATTGGAAGACAAAGTCCAAATTCTGTGAACTAAGCCACTTATCATAGCATGTCTATGTTTTCCTCACAAAGAATCTGTGGAGTTGTTATGTTTAATGATTTTCCTGATTCTATTCCTATAGTATCACTGATAATATTTGAAGTTATCTGTTTGTACACGGGAGAGATAAATTTCTATCTTAAGACCCGAACTAGTGAGCTTTTACAATTGATTCGATCAAGGAAAATTATTGATCATGGATTTTGCTATAAGCGTCAAATCTGATCCATTTAAAAATAAAAGTTATCAACTATAAAAAGGAATTTCGATTCACATTATAAGCAGGAATTCTATGAATCTCTATTAATAAGATTTTACCACCAGTTTTCTTTCAAAATGAGCAAAGTAAAGGAACCGCAAAACTTAAATCTTTAGTTAAATAAAAATAGCCTTAATATTTAGTTTTTTATATTTATTATGATTATTATATAATCATATTTAATCTTTTATTTTAATTAGTTTGCATAAAGTTAGAATTGGTGATTGTAAGTGGCGTTTATGCCACTTTCATTATTATCACATTCTGAAGTCATAATTTAACACCACAAAATTTAGTAATATCAACAATTCACATATTTAAACAAATTTCTTATTAATTCCATTATTTCGCCCAGAATTAATCTATTAAATTTTTTTCGATTAAATTTTGAAAATTTGCTAAATTTTAAACTTTAAAATAATTCAATACATTTTTACGAAACTTTATCATAAAAACTAATTAATTTAAATTTACTATAAGCATTTTATTAAAAAATTAATTCTTAAAATATTAATCCGTTAATTATCTATTTTACAATTTATTTAAACTTATTTCATAACTTTTATTAAAATGTATCAATTGTTATGGTTGCAAGCCTATTTTAAATAAGCAATTAATTTTTATGATATTTTATGATACTTCACATTTTAAATTTTAATTTCTTTTTTTAAATTTTCAAATTAAAAAAAGCACAATAAACTATTTTGGCGAAATGCAAATTTAAACTAAACCCTCATAGGGATGAAGATGTCAGAAAACATCAAAATATATCAAATCATTAAACTTCCAAAAAGGATTTAATTAAATTATTTATCAATATAGTGACCACCAAATGTCAATATATTAACTAAATAAATTAATTAACAAACTGTAAATAATAAAAAAACAATTACTTTTGACAAATTTAAAAAGAAAATTTTCATTAAAAAAAATTTTACATTTTACAAATTCTTGATTTCTAAACCTTTCAAAAAAAATAAAACAAATAAAAGAAAAATATATGTTTATACAAAAGGAAAAGTGAACCGAAAACGACAGAACTACATTTTCAACAAATTATGATTAAAGAAAAAAAATGTTGAACTAAAATTAAATATACTTTGTTTTAATAAACAAACAACAAAAAGCAAGAAGCGAGAAAATATATTAAGGAACTACGCTAAAACTACATACAACTGTCGATCAACGTCAAGACTTGGAACAGCAAGAGTGTGGATGCACAAAAATTGTTCATGTGAATAAACATCGACAACTAATCGAATTCGTGTTATTTATTTTCGTCATATTCAATTATCGCCTACTAATGGTTTTTGGAACACGTGCGGGTGTGAGATCGCATATTTATGTCGCATCCCCCCATCATATTCATTCTTTGAGTAATGCATTGACCGCATCGATTACTATATCGGACGGTGTCGAACTCGGTAATCAAGAAGCGGTTGGAATCTCGAATCAGCTCGCAAACGGGAACAACGTCCGAACGGCGGCTCTTCGTCGTCCGTGTCATGGTGCTCGCGGGTGTGGTGGCGACCCTTCGAACGTTCGAGCGCCACCAAAACACGGTAAATTTTATCTACCGACAACAGATCCTTTTCCCCAAGCATTTCAGCCCCAGCAACTCAGCGCGCCTTGATCGAAGCACGGAGCTCATCCCGGGCACTTCAAACTACAACCTTAACAATCAATAATGGTAAACTACCTATTATATAAGACCATATGTTTAAATATTCTGGGAAGATCTAGTAACTTCCTAAGAAAAGGGAATTTGAAACTTGAATATTTAAAATACCCAAAATGTGTTTCATTTACTATAATTTAAAATTATTCTGTAACTAGTTATTAAAAGTTTTTATTTTATTTATGTGTGGGTAAAAATGAAAGGTAAAGATCTATCAAAAGACATTTTTCGACAGACTTCTTTCATTTTTCAACACGGTTTCTTGGCAAAACCGTTAACAAGAAGGATAGTAGGAGTTCTAAAGTCGTAGATTTTCCGTCTACAAAGTAGTCAGATGTCAAATAACACGACTCTAACTCATACCATTAAAAGTTATAAAAATAAGATTGAATTTATCACACAATGAGCATTGTTCGAAAAAGTGGGCAAAAATACTTGACCTTAATTTATGGTTACTTTTCTGCATGAAAATGTTCTCAGTACATGATTTTTAATAATGGATACTCACGAAAACATTGACCTCTTGAAAGATCTTTCTATCTAATTGATGGTCAGCTCATCTACTTTTGTCATTTGTCATAAAAAATCCCCCAAGAGGGAATAATCGTGATTGTAATTTATAGTGAAATAAAAAAAAATATTTAATGTATATTTAATCCATGTGAATTTGTTAATAAAATATCAGACTACTCATAGAATTTATTAGTTTTAACCTTAGTAATCGTGGAAAAAGCTTAAGATTTCCCCCTATGTTTGGTCCAAAGAAACATTTACGCATTATGCAAAAA
>MQRK01159294.1:0-10145 GCA_001938485.1 Girardia tigrina | reverse complement strand
TTTTCTTGTCTTTATTCTTACCACATAAACCCTCCAATACTTTTGAGTATTTTGCGTAATCTTTTAAAAATTTTCTGTAGTAATTTGTTAGACCCAAGAAACTTCTCAGATATTTGATAAATGATGGGTTCTGAAATTTTTTAATGGCTTCAATCTTTGTTTGATCAGTTTTTATACCATTCTTACTGACAATATATCCTAAAAATTTTGATCTTTCTGTTAGAAATTGACACTTTTCTGGGTTAATTCTTAAACCTGCTTCCTTTATTTTTTCCAGTACATTTTTTATTCGTTGCATATGCTCTTCTTTATTTTTTGCAAAAACCAAAATATAAACGTTGAAATGTTTCTAATTAAAACCGTGTTGAAATACTTGATTTCTTTATATGTAATAAATCTTTAAAATAATTTTTATTAAAAAGCAATTTGTTCTTTTCTTGTACTCTCTATTCTAATTAATCCTGTAAACTGTTCACTCTATATAATGAACAGTTAGGACTGTCCTTCGGAATGTAATAAGTAACTGGTTCTAATATCGCACTATTTGTCTAAGCTAACAGGGTCTATCTAATGTTTGATAAAATTGTAATTTGTTATCAAAATGTTGATGATGGTTCTTCTAACATAGTTATTGTGGACTTTCGAGTTTTGAAAGATGTCAATTAAATCGTAAAATATTTTTGCATAATGCGTAAATGTTTCTTTGGACCAAACATAGGGGGAAATCTTAAGCTTTTTCCACGATTACTAAGGTTAAAACTAATAAATTCTATGAGTAGTCTGATATTTTATTAACAAATTCACATGGATTAAATATACATTAAATATTTTTTTTTATTTCACTATAAATTACAATCACGATTATTCCCTCTTGGGGGATTTTTTATGACAAATGACAAAAGTAGATGAGCTGACCATCAATTAGATAGAAAGATCTTTCAAGAGGTCAATGTTTTCGTGAGTATCCATTATTAAAAATCATGTACTGAGAACATTTTCATGCAGAAAAGTAACCATAAATTAAGGTCAAGTATTTTTGCCCACTTTTTCGAACAATGCTCATTGTGTGATAAATTCAATCTTATTTTTATAACTTTTAATGGTATGAGTTAGAGTCGTGTTATTTGACATCTGACTACTTTGTAGACGGAAAATCTACGACTTTAGAACTCCTACTATCCTTCTTGTTAACGGTTTTGCCAAGAAACCGTGTTGAAAAATGAAAGAAGTCTGTCGAAAAATGTCTTTTGATAGATCTTTACCTTTCATTTTTACCCACACATAAATAAAATAAAAACTTTTAATAACTAGTTACAGAATAATTTTAAATTATAGTAAATGAAACACATTTTGGGTATTTTAAATATTCAAGTTTCAAATTCCCTTTTCTTAGGAAGTTACTAGATCTTCCCAGAATATTTAAACATATGGTCTTATATAATAGGTAGTTTACCATTATTGATTGTTAAGGTTGTAGTTTGAAGTGCCCGGGATGAGCTCCGTGCTTCGATCAAGGCGCGCTGAGTTGCTGGGGCTGAAATGCTTGGGGAAAAGGATCTGTTGTCGGTAGATAAAATTTACCGTGTTTTGGTGGCGCTCGAACGTTCGAAGGGTCGCCACCACACCCGCGAGCACCATGACACGGACGACGAAGAGCCGCCGTTCGGACGTTGTTCCCGTTTGCGAGCTGATTCGAGATTCCAACCGCTTCTTGATTACCGAGTTCGACACCGTCCGATATAGTAATCGATGCGGTCAATGCATTACTCAAAGAATGAATATGATGGGGGGATGCGACATAAATATGCGATCTCACACCCGCACGTGTTCCAAAAACCATTAGTAGGCGATAATTGAATATGACGAAAATAAATAACACGAATTCGATTAGTTGTCGATGTTTATTCACATGAACAATTTTTGTGCATCCACACTCTTGCTGTTCCAAGTCTTGACGTTGATCGACAGTTGTATGTAGTTTTAGCGTAGTTCCTTAATATATTTTCTCGCTTCTTGCTTTTTGTTGTTTGTTTATTAAAACAAAGTATATTTAATTTTAGTTCAACATTTTTTTTCTTTAATCATAATTTGTTGAAAATGTAGTTCTGTCGTTTTCGGTTCACTTTTCCTTTTGTATAAACATATATTTTTCTTTTATTTGTTTTATTTTTTTTGAAAGGTTTAGAAATCAAGAATTTGTAAAATGTAAAATTTTTTTTAATGAAAATTTTCTTTTTAAATTTGTCAAAAGTAATTGTTTTTTTATTATTTACAGTTTGTTAATTAATTTATTTAGTTAATATATTGACATTTGGTGGTCACTATATTGATAAATAATTTAATTAAATCCTTTTTGGAAGTTTAATGATTTGATATATTTTGATGTTTTCTGACATCTTCATCCCTATGAGGGTTTAGTTTAAATTTGCATTTCGCCAAAATAGTTTATTGTGCTTTTTTTAATTTGAAAATTTAAAAAAAGAAATTAAAATTTAAAATGTGAAGTATCATAAAATATCATAAAAATTAATTGCTTATTTAAAATAGGCTTGCAACCATAACAATTGATACATTTTAATAAAAGTTATGAAATAAGTTTAAATAAATTGTAAAATAGATAATTAACGGATTAATATTTTAAGAATTAATTTTTTAATAAAATGCTTATAGTAAATTTAAATTAATTAGTTTTTATGATAAAGTTTCGTAAAAATGTATTGAATTATTTTAAAGTTTAAAATTTAGCAAATTTTCAAAATTTAATCGAAAAAAATTTAATAGATTAATTCTGGGCGAAATAATGGAATTAATAAGAAATTTGTTTAAATATGTGAATTGTTGATATTACTAAATTTTGTGGTGTTAAATTATGACTTCAGAATGTGATAATAATGAAAGTGGCATAAACGCCACTTACAATCACCAATTCTAACTTTATGCAAACTAATTAAAATAAAAGATTAAATATGATTATATAATAATCATAATAAATATAAAAAACTAAATATTAAGGCTATTTTTATTTAACTAAAGATTTAAGTTTTGCGGTTCCTTTACTTTGCTCATTTTGAAAGAAAACTGGTGGTAAAATCTTATTAATAGAGATTCATAGAATTCCTGCTTATAATGTGAATCGAAATTCCTTTTTATAGTTGATAACTTTTATTTTTAAATGGATCAGATTTGACGCTTATAGCAAAATCCATGATCAATAATTTTCCTTGATCGAATCAATTGTAAAAGCTCACTAGTTCGGGTCTTAAGATAGAAATTTATCTCTCCCGTGTACAAACAGATAACTTCAAATATTATCAGTGATACTATAGGAATAGAATCAGGAAAATCATTAAACATAACAACTCCACAGATTCTTTGTGAGGAAAACATAGACATGCTATGATAAGTGGCTTAGTTCACAGAATTTGGACTTTGTCTTCCAATTTTAAAATATCAGATAATGGTTAAAATATTCTTAGAGGACGCTTGAGGGACAACATTTGCAGAAACAAACAGATCGATTACACCATTAAGGTTACATGGGAAAAAATATGTACATAAACACGGGTTAAGAATGTATAAAAAATTTAAAATGGACAAAGTAAATCCGTTTATAGCCTTAAAATTTTTAATTAATTTTTTAAAAAAAACGTTTTGTCATTATTTTCTAAAAAATATCTTGATTAATTAAATATAAATAATTAACATCTTCCATTAAAACTAACGTTTTAAAACTAAAAAATATTATATCATAATTGCTGGTGATGGAGGAGAAAACTTTGAAACGTATTCAGTTATCAATTTATATATATATATATATCAAGTTTTATTTTTACTTAAAAATTAATATTTAAAATAAGTTTTTCTTCCTCTTCTTCGACAAGAAAGAGAATTGTTTCTACATTTTTATCGATTGCAATTAAATTTTTTCAATACAATTTTCTTTTAAATTAATTTGTTTATTACTATAAATAAAATTACCAACGGAAAATAAATAATTTAATTTTCTTTCGGTTAATTTGAAATTAGTAGAATAAAAAAATAATTGTGTAAAATAGTGAAAATAGTTCATGGGGAATATTACGACAGCAATAGCAAGTCAGTGATTAAACAAATGGATTCCATTCCCCGGGAGATGTCTGACCGATTTGCCAGCATAAATTGTTACGAATTACATAATTTTAAAACAGACAATAAATATTTTTTCCCTTTCATTATTTCTTCCCTTAATGTTAAATCATAATCCATAAATTGCTTCTCTTCTTTCTCTTCCTTTCATTTGCTTGAATTAAGTCTATTTAATCTTTTGAGATCACGTTAAAATAAAATATGCTGTCATTAACAGATAGTTTTAAAAAACATCATACTAAAGCAAATATTAAAAAAATGAAAATATAATCGCAAGTTATTTATAAAAACAGAACTCTAAAACCCATTTAAAAATTTTATTTTAGTTATTAATTTCGACAGACTACCCGCCGTCTTCAGACTAAATTTAACATTAATTATGTAGCTTACATTATGTAATCAATAATCACTATTGTCGACAATAATCGATTATTGATCCATTTGAAGAGATGCCGGGAAGTCCATCCGATTTATGGGGTAATTCACAAATTACAAGTATATTTATAAACTAGATCGGATCATAAACCCACAGACGCTGAGGATTTCTTGTGAAACATTCAGAACATATCTCGAACTTATCAAAGAGCATAATCGATTGGATAATTGGAGCAATATTACTGAACATAACTTATAATTCTGTGTAATTGATTTAAAGATTATTGTAAAAGAGTGACATGTTAGGGCTTTATTAATAAGATCAATTAATCCCAAATAAATAATCAAGCTTCACATTCAACTTATATGTTGAGAATTTTCAACTAGAGTCTGATGGTATTATTGATTACAATAACTATTACTTCGATTTACCAGATTGAGTCATAGATTATTCATGTTTTTATGCGACTATTATATTCATACAAATTTTTATGGCACTGATTATATAATTCTTCGAAATACAGTCCATCATTATCCTATGGTGATACCATGCATGTGTAGTGACCCAACATTTTTATTAATATAAATATGTATATATTAATGTGTATTTATATGTTTGTATGTATATATTAAATAATTAATTAATTTTAAAAAAATTGATTATTTGATATTTGGATCGATTCAATGAGAGAATTTCATGTCAAACTGGCAGATTATCATTCCGAACAATTTCCACCAACCGAATTCATCAAAGTAAGAACAAGAAATCGTCAAGTTGACCTCTCTCAATGTCTCACAAATTTTTATGGCACTGATTATATTATTCCTCGAAATACAGTCCATCATTATCCTTGCATGTGTCTTGATGGCAAAAAATTGGCGATGCCAGTTTCGACATCTTTCTCTGAACCAAAGTGTCTCCCTTATAAGAAGTGTGAGAGAGATAATCAGAAAGAGCAAGATCCGGGCTATACACTGGATGGAGAGTGACTTCGATGCCTTGTAGTTCCTGAATTTTCTGCTTCACCCCTCGTGATGAATGAGCTGGATCATTTTCATGATGTATGATTGCTTTACCTCGATTCAACAATCCTGGGTAGCGAGTACTCAAAGTAAACGCTACAGAATAAGGTTAATGTTAGTCTCAAGATAGAGGGCAATCTACAAAAATGAATAATTAAAATAGAATTCTCAAATGGCGTTCATAATTCCGTTTTAAAGCAAACATTATTTACTATTTTGCTTGGTAAGTAATAAGGGTCAAGTTTATTTGTCAGTAAGGCTTTGTGAAAGAAAATCATAATCCAAATATTTTTTAAGAGTTTAAAGAATAAAATTTTATTTTTTGTAAAGAAAACAATGAAATTGAAAAATAATAGAACGTCCAAGTAATCATTTTTGAATATATTTATTATTGTATTTGATTATAATAATTATTAAAAATAAGAATTCTCTATAATAAAAGAAAATAACAAACTCGAATTCTTATAACTTGATCGAATAATTCTGCTTTGGACATGTGAAATTCAAAACACAGATACTGAATTTAAAAATAAATTATAAAAAATTATATAAAATTTCGTAATAATATATAATTTCGTAAGTCAAAAAACCCATGAAAATTATATTATTATCAAATCATCTTTTATAATGAAAAACGAATTTATAACATCAGCAATTAATTTACTTTTTTTATTAAGAAAAAATTATAACTGCAATTTTTATGATGAAAATATAATGTTCTCGGTCAATAGTAATAAATAATGTCCGAGCAGTTGTGACACTCCCGTCGTAAATAACCTTTGGTCGATAAAAGCCAGATGACATTCAACGATTTTTGTTGAAAATCAACATTTAATTTTATTGTATTAATTAATTATTAATAATTGTTGAAATCAAAAATTCCGTAGACTGGTAGATTAATTAGTAATGTTTGAGCATGAATGTATCAAGAGACAGAACTACATCTACATAAGTAAAAATTATGACAATTTATTTTGACGTTTTACTATTTCGTCAGAAATCTTTCACGATTATTCAATTTAACATGATATCTGACATTAAAAAGTGCAGTGTAATTAAGTTTTTGCTTCTAAGGAAAAGTGAAGTTGGTGAAATAATATGACAACTAAACCAAGGCTACGGTGTACATCCCCTCTCTATTTAAAACTCACAAGTATATTAAAGAGTTTTAATGCGACAGAACAAATGTTCGCGATGAGAAAAGGAGCAGATGAGCAAAAATTGGGAAGAAAATTAGAAAAATGAAAAATATCGTGTGAAATGAATTAAAAGCAACAATTGAACTACTTTCAAATTCCCTAAACGTCATCTATACATTTATACTCCATTCTTCTGCAGTGAGGAAGTTATGTTCGACGTTTGTGCATTACTTTTTCAATGCGTATATGTGTGAGAAGCGACTTCAGTGCTTTCATGAGAACCTCAACATTCATGTTGAAATTGGTGCTTGATTCCTTGATAATATCGTAACGGATGACAAAACATACCTCTACATACCAGAAGACAAACAAATGTCACCAGAATGGAAACTCTTAGTAGAAGGGAAATCTTGGAAATTATGAATTGGATTCTCTCAGTACGATAAGTTATGATGACAATTTTTATGATTCGCGTGGTATTATTAACACTTATTTCGCTGAAAAACCACCAAAATCAATGGCAAATACCATTTGTCTGTTATAAACGAAGCCCGTAAGAAAAGGCGAAAGGCTTACGCCCAGTCACTGTTCTAACTCTACGCTTCTGTTTAACAAAGTTACTTCGTAGAGCTTTCAAATCCTCCGTGTGGGCTAATTATTTTTTTCTGCTTGAAGAAAAAGCATCTGAAGAACAAACGGCTTACAGATAAAGAGGATGTGATTCAAGCGGTTACCTCATTTCTTAGTGAAAATCCTACTGACTGGTATAAAAGTGCCTTTTCAAACCAAGTTTGACGCGAAATATGTGTGTTCAGAATTAAGGAGACTACGTAGAAAGATATTTAGTTTCCATAACCTCTATGATATTCTTAATAAATACTCGTATTTGGGATTTCTTTGCTCTATTTTTAGTGGGGTAATCTACATACTATTTTACGTCTCAACATACATTTGTAAGAAGTATAGTAAAACATTCAACATCAAAATAATTTAAATTTATATTTTTTTACAAAAGCATGCAGAAAATTATTATTTGATTTGATAATGTATAATTCACTCTATGAAAAACTTTCGGTAATCAAGAACCTTATATGATCAACTCTATGCTCACTAATCTGTGTTTTGTGATAAAAAATTTTCTCTCTAAAGGAACTTCCACGGATTGGGTGGATAATTGCATACAGGTACACAATATGTTTAACTGTAAGATCTGTTCTGCTTAAAGGTTTTTAATCCACATACAGAAAATAGCTATGATGCAGGTGTGAATGCATTTCTTTTGGTCGACTTCTGTCTACCATATTATTTTACAAAACTTTCACTGTACAGACCTTTTGTGTAAAAGGATATGTAAATTATTTTGCCACGTACTCTTAGCCACAGGTCAAAAAATTATTGTTATATTGAATCTATTGAAAGCCTTTTATATGTTATAAGAAAGTTAGTGGTAGAAAGAAACATCTCACAACATTTTCTAACCTATCTTGTAACGAGTTTGATAAGTCAAGAATTCGTTTATTAACATTTTCATTTGTTCACCAGAATTAAGAGTTTGTTCTGTCCTCTTGAATTCATGTTTTTGAATATATATCGATCTATAAGGTTTATGTGAGCAGAGTAGAGTAAATAAGGAATACACATAATTGCATTCTATTCCAAGAAAATCTCTGTCAAATTAGCAGTATAGGTGTTATCATGCATTATGGTAAGATTTCCATGACGTCGAATTTGCTTCACAGTGTCTAAGAATTCTAAGTATGTGTGAGCGTTGATGGTTCTCCCATGTTCCACCACTTTAAAATAATGATTCAGACAAAAGTTCATAGCCACTGTGATATGACATTCTGAGAGCTGTTTTTAGCTCTGTTTACTTTAGGTCTAAACTTCTTTCGCAGGTGTTGGGTTGACATATAGTCACTTCTAATTAATCACAACGACACTACGATCAAGTTCATCCAGAATTGTTTGACCACCTTTAACTCTCTAATTTTTCTGGATTGCATTAAATGTATGAGATACCCATGGGAATCAAACACTTTATAGAACCAAGTCATCATGAAAAGTTCTTGATTGATCGGGTTATTTGCGCTTTTTCATACAAAAAATTTAGCCTTACTCTCTGGTTATGTTCAACATCGTCCTTCACCTTCTTAATATTCTCCTCAGTTCTGGTGTCTTTAGATCTTTCTATCCCTTTTCTTCTTCTAAATTCTTCTCTCAACCCACATGCATACTCTGTATAGACTTCTTACACTCGTCGTAAAGACTAAACGTTTTCTTGTCCATAGGCTCGCAATAGAAGAGAATGAGTTTTAGTTGCTTCATACCATTTTTCTTTAATGGATCAATAAAGAAATAGTAGTTTTTTGTTGACATAATACTCTTATTAATTAATATTTTCTCAACTTTTAAGACAGTATTTTCTTAAATATAAGAAGATTAATCTTTTTTAATGAGATTACTTTAAGATTAAACAAACTAAAATATAAGTAATCGCAGTGAAGTTATTTGAGATAAAATATTAATGAAAATGAAATTACTTCTCTCAAGAAACAATTTTATATTATTTATTTAAGAAATATTTTTTTCTTTTCAATTTGATCGTTCATATATGCTTATGTAGATTTATATATATATAAACGTGTTTTTCTCAGTTTTTTTCTTTAGAAATGAAGAAAGAAGTATTTGCTTTTGATATTATATTTATCGATATCTCTTTGAAGTTTTATTTTTTTTTAGTCGGAAAGAAGAATAATAATCATTTTACCTGATTAAAATAGGGAGAATTTGTTGACATTTGAACCTCAGTTGTTTTTGTTTTTTCTCCAATTCTTACTTCGATTAGAGGATTAATATTGGCACCGGCCAACTGACGAGCTTCAATTACGGTAATTGAAATCTAATAAAATTTATTTGTTTTTTTTAATTTCAAAGAATTAAGTTTGTTTCATACTTGCCAATCTTCTGTTTTGTGAAGAGTTGGATTCAAAGCCAGAGGTACACCTCGAGTTCTGAAAGTTAATAAATGGTTGTCACTTTAAAAAAGACTTTTTAATTCTCAATAAAATGATTTTAATTAGCCATTTTTAACTTTAGGTTGCTTAAAATATAAAATTTCGGTTTTTCAACTCAAGTTTTAATTTTTCAAAAATCAAGATAAAATACATTTATTAGTCAGAGTATATCAAATTTCTTCGTTCGAAAATCGGAGTTATTTGCGATGTTAATTAACCCTTTCTTTCTTTTTTCCTGTTTGTGTGATTCCGTTTCTGGAGACCGTAGACCGGGTTACCATCTTGACTGGCGCTGTGGCAAAGTCTATCCCGAGGAGTTATATTTTTAAGCCGTCTGATTCCAATCACTCAAAAAATAATACACAATTAAAGGTTTTATACGTCAGTTATCATCCAGTTAAAAGAATAACTCTTGTTTAATTAACAAATTCATCTTAAATACTGAAAGAAATACGATTTTACTTGCGAG
>MQRK01159282.1:0-13916 GCA_001938485.1 Girardia tigrina | reverse complement strand
GCCGATTCTGAAGACCAGTTGATTCACAGAATCAAAACTAAAGCAAAGCAGTTTAACAATTTATATTTTATTTATTTATATTTATATTTCTTATGGCTTTAATAGTTTGGTATAATAAAATAGTTATTGTGTTATTATGATCTAGTCTTTGTTCAGATTTCCGTCAATTTGAAAGTCTAATTAAAAAGTTATGATGGTTTTAAAACTTGTGCACTTTTTTAGTGGACACACCTTATATATAGATAATTAATTAATTTGTAATATCAATAAATAAAAATAATTGAATCCCGAACACTAATACGATAGGTTTTGTACTTCAAATTCCTTTTTTACAAATCAAATTCATGCTTTTAAGAATTTAAAATTTAATTTTGAAATCATTTGTTTTGTATGAATTTGAGATTAAAAATTGGGAATTGTAGGGGTAAAAATTAATTTAAGTGGCGAAACATATGCATGAAATGCTTAGTCAAATTAACATTAACAGAACCAAATTTTAAATTCCCACCAACAGTTTTTTTAAACATTAAAATATATCACCATTACCGAAAATTAATTCACAAATGTCCAAAATATGTCTCAATCAAATTTGATTGTTTGCTGACAATTCAATAATTCAAGAAACAAGAGAAAGTTCTGTGAGATAATTTAGATGGATATCGGGGTAATTTATCTATTGGTGGTATATTTTAACTATATAAATAGTTAAATTCATATATATCAAATATTTTGTTTGTTACATTATTTTCATCATATATATATTGTAAAATTATAATAACGGTATAAATCCGTTTGAGATAATAGTTTTTTATACAATATATTATATATATAAAGTAATAAGTAATTAGACAATTTTTATTTATTTAAAAAGCTATTTAAGTATCAATTATAATTATCTTTTAAAATAATAGAATTTATAAAACAAAGTTTTTACAGAAAAATATAAAATAATAAAAAGATTTAATTAATTAATATGAAATTATTTTAAACTATTCATCAATAACTTTGATGTCTTATTGCAAATAAATATTCTTAAGATGCAATAATAATAAAAATAATAATATTAATACCATTTGTCCCTATTATTTAGCTTCAATTAATAAAAATTTTCAATAAAAAAATGATTTAAAAGTTTATTAAAAGATTTATTTGTTGATAAATTGGGAGACTGAAACTGTTTCTTGACTTGGCGATACGCTATATTCAACATCAGTTGTTTCCTTGCTCTTATCTCGACTGGAGGATGAAACAGAGAAATATTATTTGGGCAACTATTATTCCCAAATGCTTTGCCAGAGTATGCCATTAATCAAAAGGTTTTATTCTCTTATTGCAAACACAGAGTGATGTAATTAATGGCCCGTTAAACCAATCGAATCATGAGTTGTCTAAATAACTCATAATTACTTGGGAACGTTTTCCGCCATTTTGGCAGTTTTATTAAATCTAATTTTGAGAAACAGGGCCTTCTAGCTCTTTATTTTCATCAATTAATCGATAAATTTAATTAATTATGTAAATACTTTTATTAATCGATTGAGTTGGCACTGGCTGTTGAGGAGAAGATTCTTTTGCGTATGTCTTTTTGCCCGGAGAATGTCTTCAAAATAACAATCAAATCACTTTAAGTTTCACTGGAGAACAATATTTGGGCAAATGTTACCATTGAGCATTGAATAATACATAAATTATTAATGGAAAACTCATTGTCCAGGACTCTGAACATTAAAAATTCATTTTTGATAATATACGAGCATAGAGAGTTATAGAATTTTTCGAAAAAAAACATTATAAAATATTATTTATAAAATAAAGATTTTATGTTTTTTATATATTGTGTTTATTATCGAGAAATTTTCAAAATAAAGTTTTTTTTCATAAAATTGTTTGCAATTTTAATTACTAATTATAATAATGAAATATATGCGATAAATAAAATAAATTATAATTTACTATTAATTTTTATTATTATTATGGAAATGAATTTTTTAAAATCTCAGTTTAACACCTGGATTAAATGTAAGGGAATTGAAGTGATACAAAATAAATTAATTAGTATCATACCTACATTCAAAATAACCATCTGTAATATTAAATATTAAAGATATATTTTAAAAATCAATATCCTTTTTAAATTAAATAAGTATTAATAATATCTTGTCGTTATTGGCATTTATTTAGTTTCGATATATTTGACGTGTTTAGAGATAACAATCAGTTCAATCAACCCCATGTGGACTAAACTAAACCGACATCTAATCGATGTAATTAGACTGAAATGTCTGACCCAATGGCAATCTGAGAGAATAGTGAGTTCTTTTAACTGTACCAGTTTTGAGACTGGTGATATTTAGCATAATAACACATTTGGTAAGTGGAAGACAATACCGGCAAAATATTCTTTTTTGAATTTCTTACTTCTTTCCAAATCGTCCAGAAAACTATTTATTTTATCGTCAAAATATAAACAATAAAAAATTAATACAAATCAATATACAAAGGATAAAATTGATACGACGCGTTTCAATATACCAATCTCATCATCAGCTCAATCCATACATGTATTAAACTAACATGTTTTATGGAACTATACAAAAATTAAAAAACACTTTACAATTGATGAGATTTTGGATTGTTTTCTTTACCTGTAAAATGTTATCTTCATCATATATCTCCATTATCTTGTAAAGTTCGGAACGATAGTGTGAACATATCTCATACGGCAATTAATAGCTACCAATGGTTGATTTGCGTGAATAAAATCAATCCAATGATTTATAGGTAAAATGTTTTTAAAATTATTATTTGCTCCCGTATAATGTGTTTATTTAATACAAGATATAGATTAACCTAATAAAGAGAGCACTATCTCGAAACGTGTTGCCTTCCTTTTATCTCTTGTATATATATATATATATATATATATATATATATATATATAATACTGAGTCTTGTAAACACTAATTTAATATTATTAAAAAATAATTTTGATAAAGCTTTTTTTAAAAAATTGATTACAGTGCATGTTTTGGAATATTCTCCATCATCCGCTTTTGGTCGTTACTATTTTAATGTTTCTATTGTATAAGGTTATTTAAAAGGGTAAATAAAATATTCATTTAATATATTTAATAATGGCAAAATGTTAAACAAATTTAATTAAAGATATATATTTCTGTGTGTGCATGGTCCATTCCACATCGCTAATTATGCTTACCAAAACATTTATATTTACCTTCCCCCATTTGCCTCTCCTTTCTGTTCTTTTCTGTTTAAATATCTTCCTATTGTAATATATTACCATACAGTAAATTTAATATTGATATAATCATTTAGAATATAACATTACATTATTATTAAATTACAGTTATTTTTATTTTATTATTTTTATACTTTTAATATCTATTTTATAACATATATAGATTTTGAGGATTCAAATTTGAATGATAAATGACAAAAATTTAATAAAATAATAATACTATTTTTCTAAATTAAATGATTAATAAAAACCATTACTATTTTTTCGGAAATATTATCTTTTCTGATTAAACTTGGATGATAAAATTTAATATTTTGTAATGTAAAGATAAAAGTTACAGTTTCCTTTAGGTTAACTCTTTAAAGAGAAGAAGCGATGTTTTCTCCTTTACTCTCGACGAATGATTCTCAACCATAAAATATTTTCAATTACATAAATTAAATTGTTAATTATTTCAATTACTTTAATTAAAATTTATGGCATCGTTTATGATTCAGATAAAAGACATTCGCAATACTAAAATTTTATTTTGGTATATGAGAAAAATAGGAGCAGTTTTATGAGTCCAATAAACACAGTTTAGCGCTGACAGGAAATATTTATTGCCAAACGTTTTGCAAGGGAAAACCTGAAATATTTCCAGTTTGAAAAGAAATCGGTATTATAATTTTTGATAGTTCTAAAAACGTTAAGTTAACATATTTAATATTATTTAAATCCATTTTAAAATATATTCTCGACTGTTAAACCTCGGGTTACAGAGTTATTTTGCAATGGTTATTGTTAGAGATACATTTTACAGGATATATAAGCATGTGTTTGGAAAACTGTAAAAACTCGGAAACTTTTGGACTTTTTACAAATTCAGTATGTTTAAAAAACAAAACTTTATTCAAAAATTGAATTTTAGAAATTAATAAATTGATAAAATAAAAAAATGAAGTTTAAAATTTATATTATATTTATTTTTTATATTTATTTGTAAATTAAAGAAATTTATTATTTGTAAGGTTATAATTTTTACATTTATAATTAAAAATTAGTTGGTAGTTAAAATATTTAAGACGACCTTTCTACAAACATCAGAAAGTGGAATAGTAAGTTTTTGAACAGAGGAACTATATGTTGATAACATATGCAACTGGAGGTATGTGGTGTGACGGAAGTATGACCATGCCGTCATAGAAATAGTAAAAGACGGAATTAACTGAACAAATCCCCTGATAATCGCATTTGAAAAGTTCAGTCTTGTTTTGAAATATCTTGGGATTAAAAAGCCCCTGTGGGCCTAAAGCGGTAAATGAAAAAGATATGCAACTAAATTGACACATGTGGTTCTGTTAATGAGTGTAATAATGAGTATTTCAACGATTCTGATGTTACCATAAATAGATATCATATTGCAGGTCACAATTGCGAGCACACACGTGGTGTTGCAGAGACCGTGACTTTTTAAATACGAAGGAGAAAACGAATGTCATTTTGCATTCGATCCTTGAAAGGACTGCAGTTATCATCATGAGAAGAATTATTGATTTCTAATTTCACTCGTTTATCCACATGAATCAAATCATCCATTTTCTTATCATTATTCAGAGATAAAACTCGTTTATTCGATATATTTTTTAACATTATTTTAACTTTTAATTGAAACTTTATTTATATATGTCAGAACTCTTTTTTGTTTTCAAAATTTGTTATTTTTCGATAAAACATGATTGCTTTAATAGATTAAAACTCGATCACAATTATTTTATTTTGAACATTTTGAACACATTTTTTTCCACAATAATTTTAACATTGAAACACCACGAACAATCCAGTCATGTAAACACTTTCACAAATTCGATTCGATTTTAAATTTTCGCAAATGGTACACAATTTCACTGAAACATTCAAACAAATTTTTTAAGGTCACCAATTTTTATTTTTAATTATTTAATTCCAATTAGTTTTTCTTTATTTAATTAATAATTTAAACTAATTGATTTATTTACATTATTTTTTATTTATTTACAATTTATTTACATTATTTTTCCAAATTGGCAAAATGTTCGGTCAAACATTTAATTTTACGCTCCACGCAGTGATATAATCATAGTTAGTGATATTACACGAAACTCTTTCTTTCAGTTATTATGACTTAATCGGTTGGTTACAGAAGTGTTACACAGTTTTTTTTCAAAATGATCGAAAGCACAGAATTTGAAAAACAGGTACAAATGACTTATGAAAATGGTTGCTCTTTATTTGCGACTTAAGAAATAGACAACAATCAATTTTTGACTTGGAAAAAGAGGAAAAACATAAAGAACTGCAAAAATAGTGGGAGAAAATAACCATAAAGAAAAAAAAGATGTCATATTTAAAGATCATGGAATACGAAAACTTTTTTCAGCAATTTGTTCAGAAATTTCTGACTAGTGAAATGTGATACTATCAGCTTAACTGTTACATTGTCCATTTTCACTTGTTTCAGCAATATGTCGAACAATCTCTTCATAAAATTATCATGGAAGATGAAACAATTATCAATATCTGTATTCTCTGTGTGGTGGAATCTCTCCTAAGCATGAATCAATGTTGTCAGTGTTTTTTAACTATCATGAAATCATCAAAATTGATTTCCTTTACAAAAGACGGGCAATGAATAATCCATATTGTTCTGAACTACTCGACTGAGTTAAGAGACACGGGCTAAAGTTTCATGCGTCCCCATAAATTTTTTCAACCAAAGTTACAATATTTGAAAGGATATAGGAAAGATAAATTAGAAGTAAAATTTTCCAGAAAGAAATATACCCTAATTTGAGGTTTAAATAAAAGATTAAGATGGGATAAACAAATCAGTCAAAGTAATCAGCAAGTGTATTTCTCTGTCTTTTCTATCTTCAAACTTTGAGATCATAAAGGACAAATAAATGCAAATAAAGTCATTACAGTTATATAGAATAATGAGTACAACTCATTTAAAAGTAGATTAAAAATGTTTTTTTTACCAAAAGTCCTTAGAAAAAAGTTCAAATAATTAAATAAATATTTACGTAAATTAGCGATACCGTTTTTTAAAATATTTGTATCTTTTAAATAACCGCAAAATAATTTTAATACCGGTCACTGGGCCGGTAAAGCGGTACGGGAAGCCACGGTCGATCAATTCATCCATCCGGCATCTTCCCGCACAATTAAGAGGTGCTGGCCACCGCCACTCGGTCCGGCCGCCGGCACCTCATATATGAATCGAAAAATTAAAATTAATTAATTAATTAAAAAATATCAATATATAATATTTAAATTCGATTGATTTAGGTAAAGAAACGTATTTTTAAATTTTCAATAAAAAATTAATTAAAATTTATGATAAATAAATGTCTCAACTGTGATAAATGTTTATAAATTAGAGTTTCATTTATTTTTTTTAATCAAATTTTTAGAGTGTTTTATCGAATTTAATTTAAATTCGGTCGGTTTATTTTTTTAAACATTCCTCCAACATTTCCAAGTTGTTTGATTAATCCTCCGTTTCGACAGGGCCCACCGGGGGGCGTGTCAATATTTGGTTTCCTTTCGTAAATCCCAAATATCCTCTGCTTCTGCATGTGTCAATCACCGATCCACAAAAAATAAAACACTTTTTCCTGGTATGTTGTCTGAAGATTTCCTCGTTTTAATTATTGTTTATATTATGATCAGTTTTCGGTGAAAGTAAAATAAATAATTAATCCCTCTTAATGAAGCTTGGGATTTTTTTTAAAAAAAAATCATTTAAAATTTTATATTAAAATTGATGATTTTAATTTTCTTTTAACCTAATTTTCCTTTATTCTCTAAGACTTGTGCAACATTTTTAAGTTGTATACGTAACAGTAAATACATTTTTTAATTTTTACTAATTTATGCAGTAACATGTGTTTATTACATTTAAGCACAGGTTCGATGGATGTGGGCATTGAATAAACAAGTCTCTTGTATAGATTCGTGACACCTCTAGACACTTAATACGCTTGATGAAATAGATTAAATCTTGTAGGCTATTGGAATGATGATCTATCATATTCATCTTTAACAATTTACCATACGTTTTACACGGGATTCATAGCTTGAGAGTTTTCAGACCTAACCAGAATCTGAATTTTGATTAAATTCAATGTTGCTTCACAAGTAATCACACAAGGACAGGATCTAAATCCAGATGAAACACATTACAATTGTAAAGAGTCATATTCATTTAAAATCTGTTTTTCATGATACCAAGGTAAACTTAACCATTGAAAGGGGTTTCACTTGAAAATAAGTAGAGAGATTCTCGTTTTGATACTAAAACCTCCTCCATACCATCACATTTGGAGAATGTTTGACAGTTAGAATTATTTAATGTAGATGGAACCTTTGGCATTTTTGATCCCTCACTAACGTTAGAAAAAACTTTCCAACAATCATTATCTGTTACATTTTTATGTTTTTTGCAAAAAGCAAGCTGTTTGAGTCAGTGAGGACGATTTAACAATGGCTATTCACCAGTCTCTTAGTTCTTGTACTCACCCCACAGGATGTTTCATTTAATTTTTTAAGGATTGAATATGTTGAATATTTTGTTGCAATGTGGTTAATCAAATGATCATGTCACTTTCCTAATTTGTATTCGTACGCTCGACTTTTCAGCATCAGATGACTTTGGCCATTCTGAAACATTACTATATACTACCTGACTCTTAAGAAGATTACGTCAAAAACATATAAAAATATGAGTTTACTAATGATTTTGAAGAAGAAAATTTTAAACATCTAGATTACTAAATATGTAAGTACTTTTATTGCAAGGGTACTATGAAAAACGAACGTCAAACCATGATAATTTTTCAAACCAACTTAACTGTCAGCCCAAATCCTTTATGCCACAGCTGTTGTAGTACTTACAAATTTGGAAAGTAGGATATCCGATCAATAGTCAGTTTAGAGCATTAATAATATAGTAAGACCAGGTTGAAAACATCATTTTCAATATTGGTTTAATCCTTCTCAATAATGAATTAATGATTTTCAATAATAATTTAATATCAAATTATATAATTTTTAACAGTAATGTAAATCAAACAAACATTTTAATTAACATTAGTTAAATTTATGTTCCTGCATAGCATGGGCACAGTTCGTTCTAATGCGCCTGTACCGCCCCGCGCAATCATTCACCGTCACAGATTCAATTCCAGCAATAATATTTTGATTGCTATCGTCGAATGCATCTTATTATAGCAGTGATCTAACAACGTTTTTAACTTTACTAAAACAAAATCCAATGGGATTTAACATAAAGGAATAGAGTGAATGAAACTTTGTTAAATTTCAGTTATTTCTTCCTCTGACAGCCGGAACAGTATATGATACTTTACTTCCTGAAATCGAACAAACGTAGTTTCTATTTCAATGTAAATTGAAACGTGATTTACCAAAGTTTTTTTTTCGGTCAACAGTGGGAATGTTAGTTAAGAAATCAGTTGAGGATACTTTTCTCAGTAACAACCTTTCATCATCATTCACCCTATCAAGAACAAAAGAACTTCTTTTTAAAGTAATTTTTAAACCTAACAAATGTTGTCTGATTGTTTAAATATAAAGATTTACTCCAAATACATTTTGGCATTTGCAGGAATTTTTTTTATGTTAATGAAGGATCCAGTTCTAGAAGTTATTCCATGTGGTTGCATATTTCTTCGTTTGTCTTTTTTGAGCGTGGCCTCTACTCGAACTCTTTTCAATTCTTCCTGTTGTCTTATAAACATTAGTAATGGATGTTAATGTTCTTTAGTTAATTTTAAGATCCCTAAAATTTTTACAGTGGATTCCTCGTCTTGTTCAAGTTTCTCGATGATCAGACTCCTGATTTCATTTGTTATATTTTTGTTTTGGCGCCTCTGTGTTTTGGCCGTTTTCATCGTTTGGATATTGTATTGATGAATTGTTCGGTTCGTTCATAGGAGAAAATTGAAATATTTTAATTTATTTTTTATATTAAATTATTATTGAAAATCATTAATTCATTATCGAAAATGAATAAACCAAATGATTAAAATGGTGTTTTCAAACTGGAAATGCTATATAATACGATAAAATTAACAACATTTATTACTTGGGACACATTTTAAAATAATTAATATGAAATTTAAAAACAAATTTCAAAATTTAATAAAAACGTTTAATTTTATTTTTTAAATGTTTAGTCTAGAACTCTGTCGATTTTAAACTCCTCTGGCATTAAATATTTATATATAATTAAATTAAAGACTTTAACACATTTTACATTAAACAAATTTGGTAGAAATATAAAAAATTTACGATTAATATCTTTATAATAGAATTATGATTTCTGTCTGTGTGAAGTTTCCGGAGTTCAGTAAAACAAATTTAATTATTTTATTAAATAATTTCCGTAGTACCCTGACATATTTAAGTTATTATTTCGGATCTGCCCGGAAGCATATGTATTTTGATACGGATTCGGTTGAAAATCGGTCGCAATTCCGGATGCGATTCCATACTGCTCCATAGGAATATTCTGAGACAGATTTGAGGTATTCTTTTCATAATGCCACGACATAGAAATATCATTATTTTGGATCTGCCCCGGCATACATTGATTTTAAAATTTTAAAATAATCATGTAAATATTAATATTAAGGGATTTAGTTTATCAAAAAAATTCTTCAAACCTGGCGAAACGGGTTCATCCTTGTATTTAATAATTCATTATAAAACACATTGAATTTGCTACACGAATAATTTCTAATTGTTGAGATTTTAGAAATTCATGATTGCTTTTTTGTACGTAATGCAAAGTTCTCATCTTTTTCATATGGAATTTATTCATGATTCTCAAAGGATATCTTTTTGACTTTTATAGAATTTCTGTATTTCTCCATAATCATGCTAATTTCTTTTGGGAGATTTCAAAATTTCCTGAGCAAAAATTTAGATTTTCATTACATACCAAATATTTAACATCTTGGTCCGAGAATATTGCCTTATAATCTATTCTTTCTAAGTTTAATCATTTCCTTTTAAACCACTCTTGTAGTTAAGTTAATAAATGTTTGTAAGTTGTATATTATGTGATGCTTACTAAAACCTTGTCCTTTTACAACCGACTTACTCAAACTTTCCAATGATCTCGGAAAATTGAAAAAGTCTTCTATGGGGTCTACCTGTACATTTATTTTCAAAAAATACAAACCTTTTTATTAATATAAAAACAACAAAAAAATAAAAGACAAAATTATAATGATGTTGAAATATGACTCTTACTTAGACAATAATCATTGCTTGAATTTAATATTTTAATTCACGACTTACCAAAATAATATTTTTTGTTTTATGTCTTTGAAAAACAAAAAAATGTGTATTCTAATAAAAAAAATAATAAAAAAATAAAATAACTTTTTTTTTAAAAAAATTAATAAAAAAACAATTGTCCAATAAATGTAGAAGAAAAACGACTGAAAAAAAATCAGTCTTTGAAATAAGAGATTTTGGAGCTGAGAAAATTCGATAATGAAGAGAATTGTGGAGGATAAGACAATTTTATTATGACTTTTTTTATTTATAGTAATCGTAAAGCCGCAATATTAATAAATAATGCATAATTAAATTATTGGAAACACAGTACAATAAATCAGCTTTCGATAATTTTTTTTCTCTCCACTTGATAAATCGAATGGGATTTAAAATGAAATTATATTTTTTGATTTGTTTCTTTCTTCCGCAATTATTAATTTTCTGAAAATAAATATATTATTATTATTACTATTATTATTTTTATTATTATTTTTATTATTATTATTATTGTTAGGACTTTTTTTTGTGACTTTTAAATTTTTTGAATAATTAATTAGTAATATCATATTTATAATTAAATAAGTTCAAATAATTTATTTTTATTAATCTTTTAAAAAAAATAACTATTTCGGATCACCAAAAATTTTAATTAAATTTTTAATTTATTGGACAAAACGTTTTTAGAAATAAATAGTTCGGAATAACAAACATTGTCAATAAAATTAAGTTGTAAAATAAAAAAAATCATAATGTTTTATTACAATTAATTATAAACCTAAATTTGTATTAAAAATAATTACAAGTGAATGTTTTAAAAATTAACGAAGAATAAAAAATATTTAGGAATTTAATTTTAATATTAGAAGTACCATTTAAATATTTTAAAGATCTAAAATTATATTTAAGTTAAATGGTTTTAAATAAATATTATTGAAATAACCACATCAAAATAATTTTAAATTAATAGAAATCGTTGTAATTTAACTAAAATACGTTTTAAAAATGATATAAAATAAGAAAATTAATTATATAGATTTTATAATGTATTTTAAAGAATAAAATATTAAAATGTCAATCTATAAATTAACGAAATCAAAAAATAATAAATTCAATTTTTAAAATGTTTTAATAAATAACTTATCAGTATTTGTAATCCAGTATATTTATGTATAATCATTCTGGTCAAAAGAAAACTAAAGAAAAGTTTCTCAAGAAAACTTGTTTGAATAATTGATATTGTTATATATATCAAAAATTTTGTTTTAATGAATTCCATTCTTGATCAAGAACCAAACAATTATTATTATTATTACTATTATTATTACTGTTTTTAATAATATTTCATTTTTATTTGTTTCTTTCTTCCGCAATTTTTTATTTTTTTATAATAGATTATCAATTTTAATCATATTATTCATTAAACTTGTAGTGGCCCTATATTAATTATTTATATTAAAATATACATATTTTTGTATTTAAAACAAAAAGCCTCCATTTTTCTAAATATATATTTTTGAAGACATGTTTCGCCGGTTTTGCCATCATCAGTTGACTATTTCAAAAATTCAAAAAAAAGTCAAGTCATAAATCATATAGCTACAGACTTACGCTAAATCACAAAAATTTTAGGCCCTTTTTTAGAATTTGCAATTATTGAAATCTCAAAAAAAAATTAACAAAATTAGAATATTTATTATGATTAGATGAATCCCTTTGAACATTTAAGCATGGTTTGAAATGCTTAATAAACTATGCTTAATGGATTACCCTCTCATTATAGTTGTTATTTTTAATATTGTTATTTTTAAGGGATGGTCAAAGAAAGATGTATTTCGAAAAAGTCAAGCAAATTATCTTTCGAAGGAAACAGCATCAGGTCCCTTATTTATAAAATTCCCCAACATATTAGTTAAAAGATTAAATTGCAAATATTAATACTTGTATATATATTCTAAATATATTCTAAATGTTTATAAAAATAATTTATTTCATTTTTAATCAAAATTAAGTAAGAGTATAATTTAGAAAATTTTGTCATTAATTTTGCAATTAAAATTTTAAGTGAACATAATGATTTAAATATCCCCATCAACTTTCTAAAATTAAAATTACTTTTTTATAAAAAAGAGAAACATAATATTAGAAAATCTTAAATAAAAATTCATTATGAAAAGAATTTTTTCAAATATTATTATTAATTTTCAAATAATACTCAAATTTAGAAAAAAATATAAAAAACTAAATCTTTTTATATAAGTCACTCAATCTCGGTTAAAGTTACGACTCACTAAATGGTTTTCAGGGTCTCTTAAATATCACGTAAAAGATTACTGGAAGATTATTAACAAAGTTATTTTTTAGTCTGATTCAATTTACCAATAATTTTTTTTCTTTTTTAATCATTTTTACAGTTGTATGAAACGTATATTTCCTAATTGTATTAAAGTTTTAAGAGATTTGAAACCACCAAGAATTCCATCTAGATAATTCTTGATTTTGAGATTTGTATTTTCCTCTCAATTTATCACTTCAAAAACTTTAAAATAATTTTCTCACATAAAAACTTTAAAAATGGTTTTATCTTTTTTCTTCGAGAGAGGTATAAAGAGATAAACTAAAGACATCGATAGATACTGTACGACAAACATCGGTGGTCATCGAAGTGACTCGATAGAGATGAAGTGCTAAAATATTTTGCACGTAAAGAATGCAAAAGTGACAGTTTGAAGGACCACTATCAGATTTGTTTATTATGGATCTTTAAGTGTAGGAGAAACCATTGACACGAGAAAATATCTTTACATAAATTTATGTAAGTCTATTAAACCTTTATATCAGACATGGTATTTACAATATCATGCACAAATTACATGGAGATGGATGTCCACTATTCCAGCAATTAATGGATCACAGTAACAAGCGACGATTGGAGGGACTTTCTCCGTCTTACTTGCTTTTCTAACTTGTCTCATATCTTCTCTATTGGTTTGAGGTTGGGGCTTTCAAGTACCATGTCATTACAGGAATTCCTGTAATCTCAAACCAGCTCTTCACCACCTTTGAAGTGTGACAAGATTGAAATGTCGCTGCTCTCACCTCCAGCAAAAATGGAATGAAGCTATTCTCAAAATGTTGACATATTCCTGACTATTAAATAGTTCGAGACACAAAAGCAGCGGTCTAATTGCCTCTCGGGTAAAGCCACCCCACACAATCACTAACCCATTACTATGTTTTAAAGTAGCAACATAAAAATGTCGTAAAACTTAAATTCAAAATACTGATGTTTATTCCAATTAATGTGATCTGAACATACTTGGCAGTCAAG
>MQRK01159281.1:0-14470 GCA_001938485.1 Girardia tigrina | reverse complement strand
TATATATATATATATATATATATATATATATATAAATTAATTAATATAAAATTTATATTATCTCTCGTCGTATTTTTATACTTTTTAACATTAAATGTATTGTGATTCTTCTAATTATTTGTTAGAAATTCTTTTGTAATATAATTTGCTACTTATTAATCGATTTTAATAAACTTACAAGTCTCAAATCTAAAGAGATTGTCGGAGACATTTGACAAAATAATTTGTCCGTGAATGAAGTAACTAAAGGCAGAAAAAAGTCAAAGGCAAATTATATGTTTGCTTTGAGAAGAGACAATGGCTAACATTAATGGAAAAGGAATTTTTCCAGTAGAGTAATCAAGCGTTGGCCTCAGAAAATGTGGGATATCTCAGGAAAGTTATGGGGAATATTATCTTACTAATGTATCTTCACAATTTAGGACAAACCAAGTTTACAAAACACGAATTTTAAAAGATAAATTTCGACAAACAAATGTTTCTTTTTACTTATTTTCATCAAGAAACGTTTAACATTTTGATTTTAAATGTTTTATGCATTCGACGCAAGACCAATGTCAACTATTTTACTCTCTTATCGCATAGTTTTGTCTAAAAGAACCGTAAAACATATTCATTTTGAATTGCATTTTAAATTACTAAAACATTTAATAAATATGTAATAAATGACAATTTCATTATCTCAATTTACGTTCAAAATTATTTTATTACAGAACTCGAACCGCAAACCAGGCAAATTAGATTCCCCGCTCTTATACAATATACACATATTTTAATTAAGAGACTAGATTTTATTTTAATAGTTAAAATGGATTATTATTATTTATCCTTATTTCCAGCAGAGAGAAACGTAACTTAAAAAGGCTAATGAAGAGAAACTTAAATACTTCCCTCGAATAAATCACCTCGCTATACATCACACCACCAGTCTAGAAATGGACCATAATAAGACATGTGTATGAAATGTGTTATTATGGAAAAGTTGGTAAGAAAAAACCATATGTTGGAGAGAAAAACTGAAGACGGAGATTATCGCAATGCAAAGAGAGAAAGTCTTGGAAGCAGCAACAGGGGTAATATAGGTTTATCTGACAAGTCACGCTTTACCTTTTTCAAATCAGATAGTCGAGTTTGGGTTTGGTAACAAAAAGAAGAGTGGTATCATCTTGACTGCCAAGTATGTTCAGATCACATTAATTGGAATAAACATCAGTATTTTGAATTTAAGTTTTACGACATTTTTATGTTGCTACTTTAAAACATAGTAATGGGTTAGTGATTGTGTGGGGTGGCTTTACCCGAGAGGCAATTAGACCGCTGCTTTTGTGTCTCGAACTATTTAATAGTCAGGAATATGTCAACATTTTGAGAATAGCTTCATTCCATTTTTGCTGGAGGTGAGAGCAGCGACATTTCAATCTTGTCACACTTCAAAGGTGGTGAAGAGCTGGTTTGAGATTACAGGAATTCCTGTAATGACATGGTACTTGAAAGCCCCAACCTCAAACCAATAGAGAAGATATGAGACAAGTTAGAAAAGCAAGTAAGACGGAGAAAGTCCCTCCAATCGTCGCTTGTTACTGTGATCCATTAATTGCTGGAATAGTGGACATCCATCTCCATGTAATTTGTGCATGATATTGTAAATACCATGTCTGATATAAAGGTTTAATAGACTTACATAAATTTATGTAAAGATATTTTCTCGTGTCAATGGTTTCTCCTACACTTAAAGATCCATAATAAACAAATCTGATAGTGGTCCTTCAAACTGTCACTTTTGCATTCTTTACGTGCAAAATATTTTAGCACTTCATCTCTATCGAGTCACTTCGATGACCACCGATGTTTGTCGTACAGTATCTATCGATGTCTTTAGTTTATCTCTTTATACCTCTCTCGAAGAAAAAAGATAAAACCATTTTTAAAGTTTTTATGTGAGAAAATTATTTTAAAGTTTTTGAAGTGATAAATTGAGAGGAAAATACAAATCTCAAAATCAAGAATTATCTAGATGGAATTCTTGGTGGTTTCAAATCTCTTAAAACTTTAATACAATTAGGAAATATACGTTTCATACAACTGTAAAAATGATTAAAAAAGAAAAAAAATTATTGGTAAATTGAATCAGACTAAAAAATAACTTTGTTAATAATCTTCCAGTAATCTTTTACGTGATATTTAAGAGACCCTGAAAACCATTTAGTGAGTCGTAACTTTAACCGAGATTGAGTGACTTATATAAAAAGATTTAGTTTTTTATATTTTTTTCTAAATTTGAGTATTATTTGAAAATTAATAATAATATTTGAAAAAATTCTTTTCATAATGAATTTTTATTTAAGATTTTCTAATATTATGTTTCTCTTTTTTATAAAAAAGTAATTTTAATTTTAGAAAGTTGATGGGGATATTTAAATCATTATGTTCACTTAAAATTTTAATTGCAAAATTAATGACAAAATTTTCTAAATTATACTCTTACTTAATTTTGATTAAAAATGAAATAAATTATTTTTATAAACATTTAGAATATATTTAGAATATATATACAAGTATTAATATTTGCAATTTAATCTTTTAACTAATATGTTGGGGAATTTTATAAATAAGGGACCTGATGCTGTTTCCTTCGAAAGATAATTTGCTTGACTTTTTCGAAATACATCTTTCTTTGACCATCCCTTAAAAATAACAATATTAAAAATAACAACTATAATGAGAGGGTAATCCATTAAGCATAGTTTATTAAGCATTTCAAACCATGCTTAAATGTTCAAAGGGATTCATCTAATCATAATAAATATTCTAATTTTGTTAATTTTTTTTTGAGATTTCAATAATTGCAAATTCTAAAAAAGGGCCTAAAATTTTTGTGATTTAGCGTAAGTCTGTAGCTATATGATTTATGACTTGACTTTTTTTTGAATTTTTGAAATAGTCAACTGATGATGGCAAAACCGGCGAAACATGTCTTCAAAAATATATATTTAGAAAAATGGAGGCTTTTTGTTTTAAATACAAAAATATGTATATTTTAATATAAATAATTAATATAGGGCCACTACAAGTTTAATGAATAATATGATTAAAATTGATAATCTATTATAAAAAAATAAAAAATTGCGGAAGAAAGAAACAAATAAAAATGAAATATTATTAAAAACAGTAATAATAATAGTAATAATAATAATAATTGTTTGGTTCTTGATCAAGAATGGAATTCATTAAAACAAAATTTTTGATATATATAACAATATCAATTATTCAAACAAGTTTTCTTGAGAAACTTTTCTTTAGTTTTCTTTTGACCAGAATGATTATACATAAATATACTGGATTACAAATACTGATAAGTTATTTATTAAAACATTTTAAAAATTGAATTTATTATTTTTTGATTTCGTTAATTTATAGATTGACATTTTAATATTTTATTCTTTAAAATACATTATAAAATCTATATAATTAATTTTCTTATTTTATATCATTTTTAAAACGTATTTTAGTTAAATTACAACGATTTCTATTAATTTAAAATTATTTTGATGTGGTTATTTCAATAATATTTATTTAAAACCATTTAACTTAAATATAATTTTAGATCTTTAAAATATTTAAATGGTACTTCTAATATTAAAATTAAATTCCTAAATATTTTTTATTCTTCGTTAATTTTTAAAACATTCACTTGTAATTATTTTTAATACAAATTTAGGTTTATAATTAATTGTAATAAAACATTATGATTTTTTTTATTTTACAACTTAATTTTATTGACAATGTTTGTTATTCCGAACTATTTATTTCTAAAAACGTTTTGTCCAATAAATTAAAAATTTAATTAAAATTTTTGGTGATCCGAAATAGTTATTTTTTTTAAAAGATTAATAAAAATAAATTATTTGAACTTATTTAATTATAAATATGATATTACTAATTAATTATTCAAAAAATTTAAAAGTCACAAAAAAAAGTCCTAACAATAATAATAATAATAAAAATAATAATAAAAATAATAATAGTAATAATAATAATATATTTATTTTCAGAAAATTAATAATTGCGGAAGAAAGAAACAAATCAAAAAATATAATTTCATTTTAAATCCCATTCGATTTATCAAGTGGAGAGAAAAAAAATTATCGAAAGCTGATTTATTGTACTGTGTTTCCAATAATTTAATTATGCATTATTTATTAATATTGCGGCTTTACGATTACTATAAATAAAAAAAGTCATAATAAAATTGTCTTATCCTCCACAATTCTCTTCATTATCGAATTTTCTCAGCTCCAAAATCTCTTATTTCAAAGACTGATTTTTTTTCAGTCGTTTTTCTTCTACATTTATTGGACAATTGTTTTTTTATTAATTTTTTTAAAAAAAAAGTTATTTTATTTTTTTATTATTTTTTTTATTAGAATACACATTTTTTTGTTTTTCAAAGACATAAAACAAAAAATATTATTTTGGTAAGTCGTGAATTAAAATATTAAATTCAAGCAATGATTATTGTCTAAGTAAGAGTCATATTTCAACATCATTATAATTTTGTCTTTTATTTTTTTGTTGTTTTTATATTAATAAAAAGGTTTGTATTTTTTGAAAATAAATGTACAGGTAGACCCCATAGAAGACTTTTTCAATTTTCCGAGATCATTGGAAAGTTTGAGTAAGTCGGTTGTAAAAGGACAAGGTTTTAGTAAGCATCACATAATATACAACTTACAAACATTTATTAACTTAACTACAAGAGTGGTTTAAAAGGAAATGATTAAACTTAGAAAGAATAGATTATAAGGCAATATTCTCGGACCAAGATGTTAAATATTTGGTATGTAATGAAAATCTAAATTTTTGCTCAGGAAATTTTGAAATCTCCCAAAAGAAATTAGCATGATTATGGAGAAATACAGAAATTCTATAAAAGTCAAAAAGATATCCTTTGAGAATCATGAATAAATTCCATATGAAAAAGATGAGAACTTTGCATTACGTACAAAAAAGCAATCATGAATTTCTAAAATCTCAACAATTAGAAATTATTCGTGTAGCAAATTCAATGTGTTTTATAATGAATTATTAAATACAAGGATGAACCCGTTTCGCCAGGTTTGAAGAATTTTTTTGATAAACTAAATCCCTTAATATTAATATTTACATGATTATTTTAAAATTTTAAAATCAATGTATGCCGGGGCAGATCCAAAATAATGATATTTCTATGTCGTGGCATTATGAAAAGAATACCTCAAATCTGTCTCAGAATATTCCTATGGAGCAGTATGGAATCGCATCCGGAATTGCGACCGATTTTCAACCGAATCCGTATCAAAATACATATGCTTCCGGGCAGATCCGAAATAATAACTTAAATATGTCAGGGTACTACGGAAATTATTTAATAAAATAATTAAATTTGTTTTACTGAACTCCGGAAACTTCACACAGACAGAAATCATAATTCTATTATAAAGATATTAATCGTAAATTTTTTATATTTCTACCAAATTTGTTTAATGTAAAATGTGTTAAAGTCTTTAATTTAATTATATATAAATATTTAATGCCAGAGGAGTTTAAAATCGACAGAGTTCTAGACTAAACATTTAAAAAATAAAATTAAACGTTTTTATTAAATTTTGAAATTTGTTTTTAAATTTCATATTAATTATTTTAAAATGTGTCCCAAGTAATAAATGTTGTTAATTTTATCGTATTATATAGCATTTCCAGTTTGAAAACACCATTTTAATCATTTGGTTTATTCATTTTCGATAATGAATTAATGATTTTCAATAATAATTTAATATAAAAAATAAATTAAAATATTTCAATTTTCTCCTATGAACGAACCGAACAATTCATCAATACAATATCCAAACGATGAAAACGGCCAAAACACAGAGGCGCCAAAACAAAAATATAACAAATGAAATCAGGAGTCTGATCATCGAGAAACTTGAACAAGACGAGGAATCCACTGTAAAAATTTTAGGGATCTTAAAATTAACTAAAGAACATTAACATCCATTACTAATGTTTATAAGACAACAGGAAGAATTGAAAAGAGTTCGAGTAGAGGCCACGCTCAAAAAAGACAAACGAAGAAATATGCAACCACATGGAATAACTTCTAGAACTGGATCCTTCATTAACATAAAAAAAATTCCTGCAAATGCCAAAATGTATTTGGAGTAAATCTTTATATTTAAACA
Source organism: Girardia tigrina (assembly GCA_001938485.1). Taxonomy (NCBI): domain Eukaryota; kingdom Metazoa; phylum Platyhelminthes; order Tricladida; family Dugesiidae; genus Girardia; species Girardia tigrina. Next base: position 8,249 of record MQRK01159281.1, on the reverse strand, counting down.
ATCAGACAACATTTGTTAGGTTTAAAAATTACTTTAAAAAGAAGTTCTTTTGTTCTTGATAGGGTGAATGATGATGAAAGGTTGTTACTGAGAAAAGTATCCTCAACTGATTTCTTAACTAACATTCCCACTGTTGACCGAAAAAAAAACTTTGGTAAATCACGTTTCAATTTACATTGAAATAGAAACTACGTTTGTTCGATTTCAGGAAGTAAAGTATCATATACTGTTCCGGCTGTCAGAGGAAGAAATAACTGAAATTTAACAAAGTTTCATTCACTCTATTCCTTTATGTTAAATCCCATTGGATTTTGTTTTAGTAAAGTTAAAAACGTTGTTAGATCACTGCTATAATAAGATGCATTCGACGATAGCAATCAAAATATTATTGCTGGAATTGAATCTGTGACGGTGAATGATTGCGCGGGGCGGTACAGGCGCATTAGAACGAACTGTGCCCATGCTATGCAGGAACATAAATTTAACTAATGTTAATTAAAATGTTTGTTTGATTTACATTACTGTTAAAAATTATATAATTTGATATTAAATTATTATTGAAAATCATTAATTCATTATTGAGAAGGATTAAACCAATATTGAAAATGATGTTTTCAACCTGGTCTTACTATATTATTAATGCTCTAAACTGACTATTGATCGGATATCCTACTTTCCAAATTTGTAAGTACTACAACAGCTGTGGCATAAAGGATTTGGGCTGACAGTTAAGTTGGTTTGAAAAATTATCATGGTTTGACGTTCGTTTTTCATAGTACCCTTGCAATAAAAGTACTTACATATTTAGTAATCTAGATGTTTAAAATTTTCTTCTTCAAAATCATTAGTAAACTCATATTTTTATATGTTTTTGACGTAATCTTCTTAAGAGTCAGGTAGTATATAGTAATGTTTCAGAATGGCCAAAGTCATCTGATGCTGAAAAGTCGAGCGTACGAATACAAATTAGGAAAGTGACATGATCATTTGATTAACCACATTGCAACAAAATATTCAACATATTCAATCCTTAAAAAATTAAATGAAACATCCTGTGGGGTGAGTACAAGAACTAAGAGACTGGTGAATAGCCATTGTTAAATCGTCCTCACTGACTCAAACAGCTTGCTTTTTGCAAAAAACATAAAAATGTAACAGATAATGATTGTTGGAAAGTTTTTTCTAACGTTAGTGAGGGATCAAAAATGCCAAAGGTTCCATCTACATTAAATAATTCTAACTGTCAAACATTCTCCAAATGTGATGGTATGGAGGAGGTTTTAGTATCAAAACGAGAATCTCTCTACTTATTTTCAAGTGAAACCCCTTTCAATGGTTAAGTTTACCTTGGTATCATGAAAAACAGATTTTAAATGAATATGACTCTTTACAATTGTAATGTGTTTCATCTGGATTTAGATCCTGTCCTTGTGTGATTACTTGTGAAGCAACATTGAATTTAATCAAAATTCAGATTCTGGTTAGGTCTGAAAACTCTCAAGCTATGAATCCCGTGTAAAACGTATGGTAAATTGTTAAAGATGAATATGATAGATCATCATTCCAATAGCCTACAAGATTTAATCTATTTCATCAAGCGTATTAAGTGTCTAGAGGTGTCACGAATCTATACAAGAGACTTGTTTATTCAATGCCCACATCCATCGAACCTGTGCTTAAATGTAATAAACACATGTTACTGCATAAATTAGTAAAAATTAAAAAATGTATTTACTGTTACGTATACAACTTAAAAATGTTGCACAAGTCTTAGAGAATAAAGGAAAATTAGGTTAAAAGAAAATTAAAATCATCAATTTTAATATAAAATTTTAAATGATTTTTTTTTAAAAAAAATCCCAAGCTTCATTAAGAGGGATTAATTATTTATTTTACTTTCACCGAAAACTGATCATAATATAAACAATAATTAAAACGAGGAAATCTTCAGACAACATACCAGGAAAAAGTGTTTTATTTTTTGTGGATCGGTGATTGACACATGCAGAAGCAGAGGATATTTGGGATTTACGAAAGGAAACCAAATATTGACACGCCCCCCGGTGGGCCCTGTCGAAACGGAGGATTAATCAAACAACTTGGAAATGTTGGAGGAATGTTTAAAAAAATAAACCGACCGAATTTAAATTAAATTCGATAAAACACTCTAAAAATTTGATTAAAAAAAATAAATGAAACTCTAATTTATAAACATTTATCACAGTTGAGACATTTATTTATCATAAATTTTAATTAATTTTTTATTGAAAATTTAAAAATACGTTTCTTTACCTAAATCAATCGAATTTAAATATTATATATTGATATTTTTTAATTAATTAATTAATTTTAATTTTTCGATTCATATATGAGGTGCCGGCGGCCGGACCGAGTGGCGGTGGCCAGCACCTCTTAATTGTGCGGGAAGATGCCGGATGGATGAATTGATCGACCGTGGCTTCCCGTACCGCTTTACCGGCCCAGTGACCGGTATTAAAATTATTTTGCGGTTATTTAAAAGATACAAATATTTTAAAAAACGGTATCGCTAATTTACGTAAATATTTATTTAATTATTTGAACTTTTTTCTAAGGACTTTTGGTAAAAAAAACATTTTTAATCTACTTTTAAATGAGTTGTACTCATTATTCTATATAACTGTAATGACTTTATTTGCATTTATTTGTCCTTTATGATCTCAAAGTTTGAAGATAGAAAAGACAGAGAAATACACTTGCTGATTACTTTGACTGATTTGTTTATCCCATCTTAATCTTTTATTTAAACCTCAAATTAGGGTATATTTCTTTCTGGAAAATTTTACTTCTAATTTATCTTTCCTATATCCTTTCAAATATTGTAACTTTGGTTGAAAAAATTTATGGGGACGCATGAAACTTTAGCCCGTGTCTCTTAACTCAGTCGAGTAGTTCAGAACAATATGGATTATTCATTGCCCGTCTTTTGTAAAGGAAATCAATTTTGATGATTTCATGATAGTTAAAAAACACTGACAACATTGATTCATGCTTAGGAGAGATTCCACCACACAGAGAATACAGATATTGATAATTGTTTCATCTTCCATGATAATTTTATGAAGAGATTGTTCGACATATTGCTGAAACAAGTGAAAATGGACAATGTAACAGTTAAGCTGATAGTATCACATTTCACTAGTCAGAAATTTCTGAACAAATTGCTGAAAAAAGTTTTCGTATTCCATGATCTTTAAATATGACATCTTTTTTTTCTTTATGGTTATTTTCTCCCACTATTTTTGCAGTTCTTTATGTTTTTCCTCTTTTTCCAAGTCAAAAATTGATTGTTGTCTATTTCTTAAGTCGCAAATAAAGAGCAACCATTTTCATAAGTCATTTGTACCTGTTTTTCAAATTCTGTGCTTTCGATCATTTTGAAAAAAAACTGTGTAACACTTCTGTAACCAACCGATTAAGTCATAATAACTGAAAGAAAGAGTTTCGTGTAATATCACTAACTATGATTATATCACTGCGTGGAGCGTAAAATTAAATGTTTGACCGAACATTTTGCCAATTTGGAAAAATAATGTAAATAAATTGTAAATAAATAAAAAATAATGTAAATAAATCAATTAGTTTAAATTATTAATTAAATAAAGAAAAACTAATTGGAATTAAATAATTAAAAATAAAAATTGGTGACCTTAAAAAATTTGTTTGAATGTTTCAGTGAAATTGTGTACCATTTGCGAAAATTTAAAATCGAATCGAATTTGTGAAAGTGTTTACATGACTGGATTGTTCGTGGTGTTTCAATGTTAAAATTATTGTGGAAAAAAATGTGTTCAAAATGTTCAAAATAAAATAATTGTGATCGAGTTTTAATCTATTAAAGCAATCATGTTTTATCGAAAAATAACAAATTTTGAAAACAAAAAAGAGTTCTGACATATATAAATAAAGTTTCAATTAAAAGTTAAAATAATGTTAAAAAATATATCGAATAAACGAGTTTTATCTCTGAATAATGATAAGAAAATGGATGATTTGATTCATGTGGATAAACGAGTGAAATTAGAAATCAATAATTCTTCTCATGATGATAACTGCAGTCCTTTCAAGGATCGAATGCAAAATGACATTCGTTTTCTCCTTCGTATTTAAAAAGTCACGGTCTCTGCAACACCACGTGTGTGCTCGCAATTGTGACCTGCAATATGATATCTATTTATGGTAACATCAGAATCGTTGAAATACTCATTATTACACTCATTAACAGAACCACATGTGTCAATTTAGTTGCATATCTTTTTCATTTACCGCTTTAGGCCCACAGGGGCTTTTTAATCCCAAGATATTTCAAAACAAGACTGAACTTTTCAAATGCGATTATCAGGGGATTTGTTCAGTTAATTCCGTCTTTTACTATTTCTATGACGGCATGGTCATACTTCCGTCACACCACATACCTCCAGTTGCATATGTTATCAACATATAGTTCCTCTGTTCAAAAACTTACTATTCCACTTTCTGATGTTTGTAGAAAGGTCGTCTTAAATATTTTAACTACCAACTAATTTTTAATTATAAATGTAAAAATTATAACCTTACAAATAATAAATTTCTTTAATTTACAAATAAATATAAAAAATAAATATAATATAAATTTTAAACTTCATTTTTTTATTTTATCAATTTATTAATTTCTAAAATTCAATTTTTGAATAAAGTTTTGTTTTTTAAACATACTGAATTTGTAAAAAGTCCAAAAGTTTCCGAGTTTTTACAGTTTTCCAAACACATGCTTATATATCCTGTAAAATGTATCTCTAACAATAACCATTGCAAAATAACTCTGTAACCCGAGGTTTAACAGTCGAGAATATATTTTAAAATGGATTTAAATAATATTAAATATGTTAACTTAACGTTTTTAGAACTATCAAAAATTATAATACCGATTTCTTTTCAAACTGGAAATATTTCAGGTTTTCCCTTGCAAAACGTTTGGCAATAAATATTTCCTGTCAGCGCTAAACTGTGTTTATTGGACTCATAAAACTGCTCCTATTTTTCTCATATACCAAAATAAAATTTTAGTATTGCGAATGTCTTTTATCTGAATCATAAACGATGCCATAAATTTTAATTAAAGTAATTGAAATAATTAACAATTTAATTTATGTAATTGAAAATATTTTATGGTTGAGAATCATTCGTCGAGAGTAAAGGAGAAAACATCGCTTCTTCTCTTTAAAGAGTTAACCTAAAGGAAACTGTAACTTTTATCTTTACATTACAAAATATTAAATTTTATCATCCAAGTTTAATCAGAAAAGATAATATTTCCGAAAAAATAGTAATGGTTTTTATTAATCATTTAATTTAGAAAAATAGTATTATTATTTTATTAAATTTTTGTCATTTATCATTCAAATTTGAATCCTCAAAATCTATATATGTTATAAAATAGATATTAAAAGTATAAAAATAATAAAATAAAAATAACTGTAATTTAATAATAATGTAATGTTATATTCTAAATGATTATATCAATATTAAATTTACTGTATGGTAATATATTACAATAGGAAGATATTTAAACAGAAAAGAACAGAAAGGAGAGGCAAATGGGGGAAGGTAAATATAAATGTTTTGGTAAGCATAATTAGCGATGTGGAATGGACCATGCACACACAGAAATATATATCTTTAATTAAATTTGTTTAACATTTTGCCATTATTAAATATATTAAATGAATATTTTATTTACCCTTTTAAATAACCTTATACAATAGAAACATTAAAATAGTAACGACCAAAAGCGGATGATGGAGAATATTCCAAAACATGCACTGTAATCAATTTTTTAAAAAAAGCTTTATCAAAATTATTTTTTAATAATATTAAATTAGTGTTTACAAGACTCAGTATTATATATATATATATATATATATATATATATATATATATACAAGAGATAAAAGGAAGGCAACACGTTTCGAGATAGTGCTCTCTTTATTAGGTTAATCTATATCTTGTATTAAATAAACACATTATACGGGAGCAAATAATAATTTTAAAAACATTTTACCTATAAATCATTGGATTGATTTTATTCACGCAAATCAACCATTGGTAGCTATTAATTGCCGTATGAGATATGTTCACACTATCGTTCCGAACTTTACAAGATAATGGAGATATATGATGAAGATAACATTTTACAGGTAAAGAAAACAATCCAAAATCTCATCAATTGTAAAGTGTTTTTTAATTTTTGTATAGTTCCATAAAACATGTTAGTTTAATACATGTATGGATTGAGCTGATGATGAGATTGGTATATTGAAACGCGTCGTATCAATTTTATCCTTTGTATATTGATTTGTATTAATTTTTTATTGTTTATATTTTGACGATAAAATAAATAGTTTTCTGGACGATTTGGAAAGAAGTAAGAAATTCAAAAAAGAATATTTTGCCGGTATTGTCTTCCACTTACCAAATGTGTTATTATGCTAAATATCACCAGTCTCAAAACTGGTACAGTTAAAAGAACTCACTATTCTCTCAGATTGCCATTGGGTCAGACATTTCAGTCTAATTACATCGATTAGATGTCGGTTTAGTTTAGTCCACATGGGGTTGATTGAACTGATTGTTATCTCTAAACACGTCAAATATATCGAAACTAAATAAATGCCAATAACGACAAGATATTATTAATACTTATTTAATTTAAAAAGGATATTGATTTTTAAAATATATCTTTAATATTTAATATTACAGATGGTTATTTTGAATGTAGGTATGATACTAATTAATTTATTTTGTATCACTTCAATTCCCTTACATTTAATCCAGGTGTTAAACTGAGATTTTAAAAAATTCATTTCCATAATAATAATAAAAATTAATAGTAAATTATAATTTATTTTATTTATCGCATATATTTCATTATTATAATTAGTAATTAAAATTGCAAACAATTTTATGAAAAAAAACTTTATTTTGAAAATTTCTCGATAATAAACACAATATATAAAAAACATAAAATCTTTATTTTATAAATAATATTTTATAATGTTTTTTTTCGAAAAATTCTATAACTCTCTATGCTCGTATATTATCAAAAATGAATTTTTAATGTTCAGAGTCCTGGACAATGAGTTTTCCATTAATAATTTATGTATTATTCAATGCTCAATGGTAACATTTGCCCAAATATTGTTCTCCAGTGAAACTTAAAGTGATTTGATTGTTATTTTGAAGACATTCTCCGGGCAAAAAGACATACGCAAAAGAATCTTCTCCTCAACAGCCAGTGCCAACTCAATCGATTAATAAAAGTATTTACATAATTAATTAAATTTATCGATTAATTGATGAAAATAAAGAGCTAGAAGGCCCTGTTTCTCAAAATTAGATTTAATAAAACTGCCAAAATGGCGGAAAACGTTCCCAAGTAATTATGAGTTATTTAGACAACTCATGATTCGATTGGTTTAACGGGCCATTAATTACATCACTCTGTGTTTGCAATAAGAGAATAAAACCTTTTGATTAATGGCATACTCTGGCAAAGCATTTGGGAATAATAGTTGCCCAAATAATATTTCTCTGTTTCATCCTCCAGTCGAGATAAGAGCAAGGAAACAACTGATGTTGAATATAGCGTATCGCCAAGTCAAGAAACAGTTTCAGTCTCCCAATTTATCAACAAATAAATCTTTTAATAAACTTTTAAATCATTTTTTTATTGAAAATTTTTATTAATTGAAGCTAAATAATAGGGACAAATGGTATTAATATTATTATTTTTATTATTATTGCATCTTAAGAATATTTATTTGCAATAAGACATCAAAGTTATTGATGAATAGTTTAAAATAATTTCATATTAATTAATTAAATCTTTTTATTATTTTATATTTTTCTGTAAAAACTTTGTTTTATAAATTCTATTATTTTAAAAGATAATTATAATTGATACTTAAATAGCTTTTTAAATAAATAAAAATTGTCTAATTACTTATTACTTTATATATATAATATATTGTATAAAAAACTATTATCTCAAACGGATTTATACCGTTATTATAATTTTACAATATATATATGATGAAAATAATGTAACAAACAAAATATTTGATATATATGAATTTAACTATTTATATAGTTAAAATATACCACCAATAGATAAATTACCCCGATATCCATCTAAATTATCTCACAGAACTTTCTCTTGTTTCTTGAATTAT
>MQRK01159262.1:0-12511 GCA_001938485.1 Girardia tigrina | reverse complement strand
TTATGTAAAGAAAGAATATTTAATTAATTCAAAACTTAGTTAAAACTATTTATTTTATTTAAATTTAATATGAAGATTTGAAAAGATTTAATATTTTTAATGTTTTTAAATATCTTATGCTGTAATTTAAAATGTAAATTATATAAATTATACTCGAATAATTATTTATCGTGAACATCTAAAATATCAATTTTCCATCTGGGTGGGAGAAAAACATTTCCAAATACTAAACTCAACATACAAAATTCAACAAACCAATTTCAACATACCAAATTTTAAAATATTCCTCACAATTTTATTAGCTTGCTCTATATATATATATATATAGTTTAGAAACCTATTTTTGAAGGCTTTTTACTCAATCGATTTTCTCCAAAATTTGCACACTTACTCATTCTCGATGACAATAAATGATCATGTGAAAATCAAAAAACGTTTTACGATTATCCACAAATGTTTAAACTGTATTAAATAGAAATGTTTTGGTTTTTTTCTTCATGATTTATAAGAAATTTATTATGTTATTAGGGATATAGTTCCGTACGGGCCCCTGCAAAAATAAAAATATGTCAATATATAAAAAATTATCAGCACTCCAGGAAAAATAATTTTAAAAAATTTATTTAAAATTTTTTTAAGCAACCTAAGCTGAATGAAAACTACCTATGTTATTATGTAATCACTTGCTTCTCCAACTTATTTTATGTATATTTTTAAATTAAACTTGTTTTTTGTCTCATTTTTTAAAATTATTTTTTATTTATTCTTATTTTTGCATAAAAACTAAACTTAATTTGAACAACTATTCCAAAAACATTATTTATTTCTAAATATAAAAAATATATTAAACATACCTAAAAAATGTGAAACAAATTAATAAACATTTATTTCATTCTGAAATCGTGGTACAAATATTTCCTAAATTAAGTAAAATAAATTTTAAAATAAGTCAGTGAAGCCAGTGATTACGCAATCAATACATTTTGCAGGGGCCCGTACGAAACTATACCCACTAAAAAATTCTGTGGGCGAAGTAGAGTTCCGTTCGTATAAAGCAGTGTCGGGCAACCGGTGCGCCGCGAACATTTTTGTAAAATATTTTAAGTCGTTATTTATTGAACTTTTTGTCGAATTAAAAGAAAATGTTTTAAAAAATATTTTGTGTGAACAGATAGGGGTAGTCAGATTGTTATTGTTAAGATTTGTATAGCTGCTACGCTTTGCAACGTAGCGGAATTGTCGACTGGTTTTGAATAAATGCGATGGAATTTCTTTCTGTTGATGCACGTGCACGACTAGAAAAGATGAAAAAAATACAAATGATTCATTTCGGAGTTTTCGTCAAAGTATTGCTGTAGCAATATTAGTCGTATTTTTGCATCGTTGTAAAACAAACAGTTAAATCTGTTGGTTAAAAAACAGTGAAAAATAATTTCTTGTGGCGCAAGAATCCTATGCTTATAATTTATTTTTAGCGAGATTCTCATTCACTTTTTACTCAAGGTAATTTTAATTAAACATTATTAAGAAACGCTCTTATATTACGTATTCTAAATTCTATCAAAACTAAAATATTAATAGTATTTATTTATGTATTGTAATTACCTACAAGTAAAATTATAGTGAGTCCCACTGGTGCGCCGCGAAAAAAAGTTTTAAGTTTAGGGCGCCGCAACTCGAAAAAGGTTGCCAGAAACTGGTATAAATAATGTATATATTTTTTTGATTTACTAATTATCTTTTTAGCCAATATTGATCTTTGGATGCATTGTAAGAATAGAATTTCTTCTACTTCAAAAGATGAGTTTTCTGTTCTACAGAAGATCTTCAATTCTCATTATGAGTGACATTTCAGTGAATCATTATTGATAAGACAATAATTAACCCATTAATTAACATCCAAAATCGGAAAAGTAAGGCGTTTTAAATTCTTTAAATCTTTAATTACATAAACAAAAATTAACCATTAATATCAAATATCCACACATGTTCGATACTGTTTCTCTTCCTGCTATCTGATGAATATTGACTTTGATTTTGTACAAAAAGTCTTCATTTCATTATTGATAGTAGTATCACAACGTATTAATTTTATTTGTTTGTTTGTATGTTTACAGTAAGATTCCGAAATAATCTAGTATTTTTATTATACAATCTCGACACACCATTTCCTCACCGGAAATTTAGTCATGACTAAGTGGATTTACGTTAACTGTTGTGGAAATGTATCAGAACAGTAAAATTTCTTCAGTGGTCACCAAAAAAATGTACTTCAAAAAACGAAAACAAATAATAATAGCGCATCAGAAATAAATTGAAACATGATTAAAGTCTTGTTTGAAATTTTCACAAATTCATAATTTTGGTCTCAAAGTTGAATAAATAGTATTTTCTTATTAGTAATCTTTGTAATGAATATCATATTATTTTGCAATTTTTATATGCTAAGTTTGTTTCCAAATTTATTTATTTGTGTATACATAAAGGTATTGCATGGGGTTGTCTCTACTCATTCGAAGGCCGGGGTTCTTACAAGGAAGTATGTTATTGCCAGGATAGAGATGGCTGCAATTCGGTCTCACGGATCTATACTACTCCGATATTCATTCTGGCCACTCTGGTTGTAACAGTTTTTTCGTATAATGTCGTCTGATTCCTATGGTGACTTAATCAGTATGTGTTTTACTTAAATCGCTGATTTGCGTTCATTAACATCACTTACAAACGGTGAGAGCTGAGCGTATCATATATTAGTATGTCTGTAATGGTACTGTTTCTACTGATCTGTATATATTCTAGACATATCATGAGCGGTCGTTATTTGTTTGATCGGGTGCTCCAATCTATTCTTAACCATATCTTTTTTTATGTCTGTTACTGAGTGTTGATTACAGATGCTGTTTGACCGGATGAGTTCTGTATCAATGTAACGAATTTTCGATTTATTGTATGTTTTGTTTTACTTTCCATGCAGTTTTCATTTTAACCGACAATGTAACCGTACTTTCTTTGTTCTGCTTGACAGAATGCCATTTGTGGCTTATTCGATCACATAAACATTAATCCATTATTTTAATTGGCCCAAGCAACTGAGGGACATGCCAGCCTTAGAACTATAATTTATCAAACTTATCTCACCTGATATTATGCTTCTGACAATGGAGCATAATAACTATTAACCTATGTCATCCACATCTACAACTGGTTAATTACTATCGCCAAGTCGTTCAAACATTTATTCATATTAATCCAATTTTAATCATTAAAAATTAAAATGCAAATTTGAAAGTAGAGTCAATTCTTAAAATTTTCCAAATTTCAATTAACTGTGATTAGTTAGTTAAATTTATTCACAAAAAAGTAAAGCCTTTTTACTACTAACTCTTTGCAAGTAGAATTATAGCTGAAAGAATCGGCTGTGCAATAGTTGTTGAATCATTCTTTCTAGTTGACTAATTTTTAGTGGTAGACATTTGACTGCATTTCGACTGCTGCCACGTACAGGAAGAAAATAAGCATGGGGACTTCAACCTACGTGGCTCTCAAATTTTTAAACTAGTTGTGAAATATTCAAAATACTTAAAATTTTTCTGTTAAAAATATGTATTTTTATCAACTCTTAATTTTCGGTCATTTGGGTTGTAACAATTTCTAACTTTTCTATTGATTGTTTAACTTATGTTCACAACAGATTATCAACACAAGTTATTGATGACATTAGGTACTTATTATATCTTTTGAAAGGTTTAAGAGGAAGAAGTATTTAATTTAGAATTTTGTGAAATCTGCAATTTATTGTCAAGACTTGAGTCGTTTTTTTACAAGCCAAACGTCTTGCTAAAAAGCTTCAAATAGGTTATTAGTTATTTCCTAATTATTAGTTTAATATATATGCTAAAAAAATAAAATTAACTAAGCACAATCCACTTTTAGTGAATTTTGAAGAAAAAATAATTTGGACAAATATTATCATAGTTTAGAAATGCCTTATTTTATTTTTTCAATTAAATCAAACAAAAGCAGGCATTTTTATAACTGTAAACTTGTTTTGTCTTTCAGTTGATTAATTAAAATTTACAAATTTTATTCATTTATATGGCAATAGACTATATTGATAATTGAAGTTACAAGGACTTAGTTGATATATGAACAATTAAAAATTTCTTTCTAAAAGATTTAACACTAGAATGCTGGAGTATTCCTTATTGACCACTAGGCAATTTTAAAACGCGCCCCTTTTAAGACCATAATTTCTATCGACTTAAATTTTCGAGACTTCATAATTTCGATAGATATTAAGTATATTGATATTTGCTTGAAAAAATCAAGTTATTAGGATTTATTGTCTTAAATAAGGTTCGGTTAAAAATGGCCTTGTCATCAAAAATGACCGCTCCGGCATTCTAGTGTTAAATTAGATTTAGAATAAATTAAAAACTAAATTTTAAAATACACAGTTTTAAAGTTTCAAAATTCAACAAAATTAGAATTTTTAATACTAAATAAACATATTTTTAAAAATAAAAAAATAAACAAAAATTATTTAAATATCAGAAATCAACGAAGTGATTTATTATAAAAGGAAAAGAAGTGGGAATATTGTCTTAGATTTTATTAAAATTTACTTTTTAATAATCTTGTAATTACAATTTGGAATTTAAAATGCGAAAATATGCGTTACTAACATAAGTAACATATTTTTATATAAAATTTTACTTAAAAGAGGCTTGGAAAATTAGAGAATAAATATTTAAATAAATATCTGTATTTTTTGAAATTTTATTAATTTTTTAGACAATGAAATAAAGAAATATTTATTTAAAAAGTTAAAATAATTGTTGATATTTATTATTATTAATATAACATTATTTTCTATGAAAAGAACTATTCTTTTTTCAATTTTAAATTATTATTGACTGCAATTATATGCATTAATAGACAATATAGAAATTTGTTCTATAATTTGTCTGTTATAAATTAGTATTGATCCACTAACCACTGACAGAATATTCTCATATATAATAAAAGCACTTTATCACATATTTAATCGGTCTATTTGACAAAGGTTATTGTAAACTTTATCTTCTGTTATTTGAATAATCTACATTAAATATTTCATCAATCTATTCTCAATCTTACATTTAGTAACAATAAATCATTCCAAAGATCACTGCCAAAACATCCCGTTGTAACAGATTCTCCGTAAAATAGTTTTTTAGTCATATTTTGCTCTTAATCCATGTTTAGAACGGTGACCGGACTTTTCCGTACCGGACCTTTTCGAACCGGACTTTTTCGGAAAAAAATTACACGGTTAAAATAATTACATAATTTTAGATAAAATACAACAATTTTAGTATTAAGAAGCAATATCCGTAGATAGCCTAATTTATCAACTTCATCGTAATAATTTTGTACAGTGCTCGATAATTGATTGTGTGATGTTTGAATACGCGATTGAGCTGCCAGAATTGTGTCAATTGAAGAATTGCCGTGATAACCCGAATCCGTATAACGGTTGCCAACGGCGGCAGAATTTAACCGTCCAATATTCGGGGTCACATTACGTACCGGTACGAAAGTCACATTCGAATTTACCTAGTTGATTTTATTCAATGCCGTTTGAAATTCGGTAGTTTATTTGACGAAAAGTTGTTTAAAGTTCCAAATGAAAAATCAGGTTAAATCGGCTGATAATTTCATCGTCATGCAAATCAAATCGCACAAAACATTTGAGATCGACAAATCCGCTGTTTTTCTTACCATTACTTTATTGATATCAACTTCAAATTCGCTCTCGTGTATATTCAAAACCGTATTAAGAAACGGGATAAACGTTAGAACTGCCAAAGCAGTTACAAAGAATGTAAAACTGTATTTATTCGATTAAAAAATGAAATCAAAAGTTGAAATTCCGCAAAATAATGTCTGTATTTAAATAAACAAATTTACATTTTTATTTGTTATTTTATAATAGTAATTATTTCTTTCCAAAATTCACCTTTTTTATTGTTTTTTTCCTTGCATAATTAATAAAAATTTTTTACATATATTTTTCTACAATTCTCTCAAACATAATTGTTGTGGTGCACAACAGATTGTGTAGAATTATAACCGCCAGATCGAAAATTGACTAGAGTTAAACGATGACAACATATTGACGCTTTAGGCCATCAAACAATAACAATGAAAAATTGAGTTATTAGCATTATGAAAACCTTCATAGCAATTTTTTTTAGATTTGAAAAATCCGTGTATAGACTGTTTCATCTTTCTTCTGAAAGGTGATTTATCAAATGTTCTATCTCTATATCTTTCATCTTTGTTATCCAGTTGTGACAACAAATCTCTGTCTCCGATCACCAAAATACGATCCACATCATTAACACCAGAGTTGTATAAAGCCTCATACATCTTTTTGAATGTTATATCATCCATTTATATTTTTTCGTATTATACATATGATATTACTTACTCTGACTTCGTAAAATAGAGATAACATTTTCAATCAAACAAAGTTTTAAACTTTGATATATCGAATGTAGTTAAAATCCGTGTGCGGAAGAGTCCTGCACGGAAAATTTTGGTCCGGGGAAGTCCGTGTGCGGAAATGTCCTAGAACCGTTTTGAACTGGCATATAAGGCACAATCACTGTTTCCTAACACGATTATATATTCGATCGGTCCATAATGCGAAAATAAACTATTTCTTTTGTTATTTTTATGAAAGGACTAACAGACAATAAATATGAATCTATTTTAAATATTTCTTCAATGTATTCCTTATCTTCCATATTCTCAATTTTTAGGATTTCATTAACGAATGTGGTAAAATGTTACTTTATTTGATTCATCTTCTGATTTTATATCCATAATTTCTCTTTCTTGGTTGTAATTATCTTCATTATTAAAAATCTTTAGATAATTTGTGTGTCAAGAGAACAGATCATGTTTTTAGGGATATCAATCTTTATCAATCCACAAGTCACACAGAATGAATGGTTACATCCTCCAAATGACAGAGTAAATCTATTGTCGTTGTGAAAACAAATGAAACATTTCTTATTAATAAAATATTTTCCATTGTATTTATTTATTTTCATTTTAGTTTTAATCTGGAATAATCAGAATATTATATTTTAACTAATTATAATTATATTGGTTAAAAGTCAATTAATTTTACTGTAAATTAACATATATAACATATAGTATTTGTCTTAAATGTCTGTCTGTCTGCACATCAAGTTCAATTATCGTTTACTTACAATAATAAGTAGATAATAATAAAATTAAAATTATTAAATTATAAAAAATGAAAAACTAAAATAATACAAATTTAAAAATTAAAAGCTGGAAACTGTCTGTCTGTACATCACACTCAACCAACCAATCAAAACAGTGGAATCAGTTACAACAATAATACCAAATAAGAAAATCACCTTTAATTCGCATGGAATCCGTTTAACAAGTTTTTTCGACTTCCCAATGTCACGCAGATGGTTTGAAATTGTTCTTATCGTGACACCTAGTTATTCCGCAAGCTCTCGAACTGTTTTGCGTGGATTTGCTTCTACTAGAACCTTCAATTTTTCATTTTCAAGAGCAGGTTTCCGTCCAACGCCATCATCATCTTTGAGTGTCTCATCTACTTCTTGAAATTTTTTGAACCAATGTTGTAACATACGTTCGTTTGTAGTTCGTTTGATATTACGGGCGGCCTCCGATGCTTTGTGGTCAAGTTTGAATTCATATAAAAAATTACTCGTAATTGCACTTTTTGCATATTGACAACTATTT
Organism: Girardia tigrina; assembly: GCA_001938485.1. Lineage (NCBI taxonomy): Eukaryota > Metazoa > Platyhelminthes > Tricladida > Dugesiidae > Girardia > Girardia tigrina. The sequence continues at coordinate 4,714 of MQRK01159262.1, read as the reverse complement.
AAATAAACACGTTATTTTAAAGTAAATATTTAAACAAAGTATCATAGAAATACAGTTTTTCATAAGCTTTAAAATTATATATAAAACATAAATAAATGATAAAGATTTATTTCAAAACATGATCAAAAATCAGGACCATTAAAAAAACGACATTATTTTTTAAACAACCTAATAATTGATGTGTAATATATTTTATTTTAGAAAGTAATAAAAAGCTTGATTAAATAAAATTTCAAAAAAAGTTCAATTGATAAAATATAAATTATAAGAAAATTTATGGGGCAAAACAAAAATTTTAATTAACGAAATTTTGTTTTTGAAAATCTCCAGTTGTGATAGTAATAAAATTTTAGGATTGAATTATGAGCTTTAAATCTATCGATAACGAAAGTGGCATAAACGCTACTTACATCATCTAAAAACCAAAAAACATAAACACCCACTAAATTGTTGCCAACAGCTAAACCACAGAAAACTAATAAAATTGATATCAACAGCCATATAAATACATGTATTTATAACTAACTACGATAAGAAACTGGGTAAAAAATAAAAAAAATCTAAAGCAAAATTATTACTAGAAAAAAGATAAACACATTATACTACTTACAAAATAAATACAGAATACGGATACTAGATGAAATATAAAAGTATAAGGAATTTTATATTTAAATATAATCTCTGCTTGGATATCAATTTCAAATTTTTCAAAAATCTTAAATTTCTTTCTCATCAAAACCCACATTCAAATCCGATCACAGCAAATACCATGGACAACGACACGTCTGAAAAGCGTAAACGTCGTCTGGATGCTGAAAGGTAATCTAGAAGTCGTTTAAAAATTTCCCAAAATGCCAAAGAATGTACAGCAAAAAAGTTTAAGGTGGCCTAGCGACTTTAGTAATGACTCTCTGAGGATTCTCAAGCGGTAAATCGCACTCGCCTCCAATGTGATGCTGCTTCAAAACTTCTACAAAGTGCTCAGGAGATTCCAATAGGAATCTGATTTGAAGAATTGAGCACTTTTTGTAGGAAATTTCTTCAGAGCTGGTTTGCCATCAATAAACTTTCTAGTCTTTTTAATATTACTTAAACAGAAAAATCTCAGTTTTAGATTTGGAATCTTTATTTAATCTTATAACCTGTTGGGTTAATCCCGTAAACCATTTTAACAATACCGAAACATCCCTCATATGTAATCATATTTGTTTGATTTTGATCATTTGATCTATAAATAAATTGATAAATAAATCGATACAATAAAATTAAATATTAATCGGTGCACATTGGACGACAGTTACATGCGATTCAACCGAAGTACATAAACCGAGTGTTCTTAGCACAGCACAAATAAGTCATAGAGCCAATTTTATTGATTTATATTATTTTAAATGATTCGAGCTAATTTCAACGATATTTGGAGAATTATGAAAATATATAATTTTGATGTGGACGGAATAGATAGTGACATGAGGTGCATAATTTGCAAAGGAATACTCATAAATGCATGTAATGGACCTTGTGGATGTCGATATTGTATGGAATGTATAGTAAAATATTTGAACAACGACGAGAAAACTTGTCCGGGAAACTCAGAATTTTGTGACATTGAACTAATAGATATCAACAAAAATGTTCAAATTGATCAAGCAATTAACAGAAGAATATCGATGACAGTGGTGAAATGTCCCGGAGATGACTGTCAGTTTAAGGATGAATTGAGAAAAATAGAAGATCATATTCGAGTTTGTGATATCAGACCGACTAAATGTCCTTATTTTAAAATTGGGTGCAAAGAACAGAAAATCTCGAACGAAAGTATGAAAGATCATCTCAGTTTCGAAGTGGTTATGCATTCAGAATTGTTATTTGAATGGGTAAATAATATGGAAAATGAAATGGGATCATTGAAAAAGTGTTTTAATAAGATGAAAGAGCAAAGTAATCATTTAGAAAAGGAAATTGAAATCGTTAAGCTAAAGAATGATTCGAATGAGGTGAGATTCTATTTTATGTTTAATTGATTTTACAATTTTTAATCTCAAAAGAAAGCATTTAATGAATTCCAAAAGTTTCAAGAAGCTAATATTACTAAAATCGGTCAATTGAGTGTAGAATTCCAATCCATTAAAACTGAAGTCGAAGCTCTAACATTTAAAAAGGAAAAGAAACAAGTAATTTTAATTTATCCTTTTTAAAATGGCTATCGGGTACTTAAACTCGTTACCTAGTTCAACCAAAATACATTCTCAACCGCGGCTCTTTCAACTGTGTACATTTTCAATCCAATTTTCTACAGCTTGAAAATGTTGTTTTAATGAAGTTGTCAAAATATTTAAATCCAAATACTGTAAATATTCTAATTAAAATCGATAGCACCATTCAAAAAATTAAATTTTATTGTCGCAACATATTTTGATGGATTTTCCACTATCTTCAGGCTTAATGAACAACAATTTTGTTGCCTTATATATAGCAAATTGATGATTATGCAAACATCTTATGTAATAACTAATTAAATATTTTCAACAAAGTGGAAGAGAGACTTGTTTGTACATTAATGGATGGATTACGTGATTTAATCAATAATGCGTCACAAGTAACTTTTTCCCAATAATTTTCAAAATTACTGCACAATATTTTAAAATTAGCTGTTTTCACCTCAGATCTTCAAACTTTCATATGTCCAGCAATATTACTCCCATTATCCAATCCTGAATTGTCGCCTCGCTGAATTGACGTAGATCTTAAATCATGCAAATCTTACAGATTGAAAAATCTGTGATTGAGAATGTAATTGGATTAAGCTATGTTATATTTTGAAAGAACTTGTTACCTTTTAAAATATAGTTTGTCGACAATTCCCTTGTATATAAATATGAAATGATGGTTATGTAATCCATTGCAGAAAGTTACGATAATCGAAAATTCTCAATAAGCTGCCTAAGACTGCCGTTCGAAGATTCATTTTACGGTAACATGACCTTACGGTCACGTTTCTTTCTAACTACAATAAATTTTTAATTTTGATTCAATTTTGAATTAAATATTTTCATTTAGTTAATTCAAACTGAGGAATTAGAAAAGATAATGTTACAAATTCTCCAAGGAGAAAGTAGATTGACGGAAATCGAAGAGTCATCAAAGAAAAGAAAAGTAAAATTTGGTAATTGAAATTCGGAATCAAAACAACGGTATTTCAGGAAGAACTTTCGACTATAAGGACTGAAATGATAAATATAACTTCCAGTATAGAAAAGATGTCTAATACAATATCTGAAAACTTAAAGAACGTCGAAGCAAACTCAGTAAATCTAGAATCTAAAATAATTAACATAGAGGCTAATAAAAAGAAACCAAGTTGTGGAGAATTCGTTTGGGTTATTGACAATTACTTGGAAAAATCTACAAAAGCGAAAATGAGAATTGATGAAGAACTCCATAGTGAAGCATTTTTCTCCCATAAAAAAGGATATAGAATGTGTCTATGTGTTTGTCTTAATGGTCATGAAATTGGAAGAGGAACACATTTGTCCGTTGGATTTTGTCTGATGCGAGGATCATTTGATAACAGTCTTAAATGGCCGTTTAAACATGATGTTATTATAGAACTTATTAATCAGCAAACCGGAATGTCGGACACCAGCCATACAATCAAATACGAATACAATCCTCAGAGCCCCGCTTGGAAAAAACCGTCTGGTGAAAGAAACAATGAAATTTATAATGATCTATTTGTTAAATTAACAAAATTGACTGATAGTAAAGCTCTGTGTAAAAACGATCGTATATTAATTAAATGTACTGTACAGTTTTCCAGGTAAATAAAAAGGGGTTTCTGTATATCCTTTATCTTTCCATTTAGAGATTTCGAAAAATATTCTTTAAACATAAAAATATAATAAATTGTCTAAATATTAATATCATCTTAACAACCTACTGAAATTAGTTTATCCAGAAGCAATTAAACGTTCAATATATGTCTTTGAAAAATCACTAGAACGCCTTCTTTCATCAATATTTCGTTTACGTTGACTTCATTGTTCGTGCTTCGGAATTCTTAGAAGAATAATTATACTTATGCATATTTACTAAAGCAACTCAGAATACGACATTGTAGTGATACTCATTTACAAAATCATTAGCAGAATTACAGAATTCAATTATCATTATTTTTTCTCTGTTAAAAACATATAATTCATTTTTCCCATTAATTATTTATGTGCTAAGTCTTTGTGAGGAATATTTTAAATTGTATTAACGTGTGAATGTATTGATGCCGTATGTTGATTTGAGTATGTTGAACTTAAAATGGTGATTCTCCAACCCAGATGGAAATTGGCATTTTTATACATAAAGTAATTGACCATTCGAACATAATTAAAATAATAATTTGATAAGTTTGTATTTTTAAAATTAACATTAAAATTAAGTTTAATATTTTTTTAAGAAAAGAAAAGCATTTAATTACATATAAATAAAATTAATAAAATTTAAGTTAAATTCATTTTTAACAATTTGATTACATTTTTATTATTTTGAGTTTTTATTAAGAAATAGTTAAAACTAGCATTTTTAATTAATGTTTTTAGCAATTAAATATTTTAATAACAGAATTTTAAAAAAAATACTAAGCACTTTTCATAATGCACTCAAAAGGACAAAATAACTTTTCTGGGTCAGAAAAGACAATTTTAGTGTACCCTCAGTTTTC
>MQRK01159251.1:0-11911 GCA_001938485.1 Girardia tigrina | reverse complement strand
AAAGTTTTTGTTTTTTATTTACTTTATGTCAGAAATTACAATGATTACAATGTTTATAAATTGATATACATAATTATTCATTTTTAAGTGATTTGTGATTAATGTTTTTTTCCATACAACATTTTATTAATCAAATTGTGTGCAAACTAAGTACTTAAGAAGCATAGAAGTGCTACAATATTGAATTGTTAGGTGGAATATGGTTTCATGCAAAGTTTCAGAACGATTGGATTTTTAAAAGTGGTCGAAAAATCGATCTCAAATTTTGTGCCGGACACAAAAACAAGAAAGCAAGTTAAGAAAAACGTCTTAAAAAGGGAATTTCGATGATATTTTGCAAACTCAAATTTTATATCCAACGATTAGTTTGTTTACTCTTTCTTCATACTGCTCACACCTGTAGTTAACCAAAACGCTTTCTATAACATCGAAAAATGAATTTCAGGTCTCTAACTGAATTTAACTGAATTGAATGTAGATTTCATCTGAAGCTTGGACTGGGAATAACATCTCGGATCTGAGGTACTGAGTTTGGCACTTGAAAGAACTGGTTGGAATTTCTCTTTTAGAAAAATGAATTCAGTGAAATCTTTAGGTCTCATCCTTACAAAAATGACAAACAGACCAAATATTATTTGAAGAACAAATAAGAATATTTTTTGGGATTCACTTATGAAGGATATTATAAATATATCAGATACCTGATAAGTACATGCAAGTCATTCCTTTTCAGTGTAGTGATGAACGCCATCACAACTGTTCCAAATTCATACTTAACATATGTTTATTGCAGCCCAATGAATAAAGACTGTCTTTAGATCACTTTAAATAGACTAGTTATTATACTGATATATAATTACATCAAGAACAATCTTCAGATTGTCTTACGTTTCGGACATCTCGATAAAATTTACAATAAGAATTGATGGCTTATTGTAATCATTTTGACGGAGAACAGCTTCCAGACTAACTTTACTGGAAATAAAAATAACAAACCCCTTTTCTGCTGCATCGTATTTACAGATCAGTTCTGATATTAATCCGTATTAAAAATCCTTCTACTTCATTAAAAAAATATGTGTTACTATCCTTATGATAAAATAACGTATGCCTGTTGGATTTATCCATCCAATAAAAAATAATGTAAGTCAGTGTCACAATGACATCTTCTATTGATAAAAAAAACCAGATTACCTATACTCATTTAGCTGAATGAGTATCTTGGGGTCCCAAAAAGTTCATATCAACTGAGTTCCTAACCTGACGTAACTGCTTACAACAATGCCTTGGTCTTCAGTAAGACCATATCTTACTACAAAACAAAGACCCACATAATATTTCATTGCAAGAAATCTTTCATGAGGTTGCTCTTGTAATTGAAGAACACCGGTCAAGTTCTAATAATGAGTTTGTGGTCGAAAAGCTATAGAACAAATGTTTAGTTTGAGTTTGTCAACATTCTGTGCTATATCTTGAGACAAAGCACAGAACATTAAACGACAACACTTGATCTACTACTTAACATAGATTTCTGCATACGTAGGATTGTTTATTGCGGTAAGGAGGATGATCCTTGCTAGGAAACTAATTGTGACGCTGATGCCCATTGTCTTTGCAACTATGATTGAAATTTAAGACTTCCAAAGAAAGAGCTCCTTGGATAAAAAGCCATATGGGAAAAAAAGGCAGTGTTTCCTCATTGCAAGAGGATCTGTTTTAATGTTGAGTAATATATTAAATATATTAGATCCATTACCTTGGTTTGTGAGATGACCAGGTCTTTTGTCTCTGGATTTCTTGTCTGGGGTTATTTAAAAGATATTATATATGACGAAATCTCGAGTTCTTTAAAATTTCTCAAAGATTTAAATCGTACGAAAAACACTATGATTTCGACTGTAATGTTAAAATGTACCGTTTTATCAATTCATGAACGTTCGCATAAATGCATTGATTTAAATGGTGAATCTGATGAAAAAAATCCTTTTTGATATTTTTTTATTCATGAAATAAAGGTTGTAAAGCTTTATTTATAATAATTTTTATCAAATTAAAATAATAATGGAATATTTAGATCCTCCTATATTATATTTTTATTCTTTTTCTCCCTATTGTAAATGTAATTGGTAAAGTAGTTATTAATACAGTTGACAAAGACTTGATTTCTGAAAAAGGTATGGTACCCTTATCTACATCATTTTTATTAAAATTAAGTTTTAAATTCACTATCGTATTTACATTACCTATTAAATTTATAATTTTTAGATAAACAGTTACGAGATCTAACAATAAATAAAAAATCAAAGTCTTTTTATTTAACAAATCGCTTTTAAAAAATTTTTAGATAATTGAATCCTTATTAACTTTCAATTAAATATTGTCTTTTATAATGAGGAATATCGAAACTATTTTCCACAAAAAACAAAAACTCATCTGTACATTGAATTAAGTTAACTCATAAATTTATTTTTAAAGACGAATTATATTCTGGCAAAAACTTCAATACTCTCCTCTTGGGTCTAATTGATAGCTCTTTCTGGATGATTTCTTTCTTTAAAAATATATTTTACATCTTTTAAATGCCATTTGAAATTTTCTTTAGGGTTTTCACCATTTTATTCTTCAAACAAACAGTTCCTATCACAGTAAAACTCTCTAATCCAACTGGAGACAAGGATTCTGCAAGGTCTTTAAATTTCGTTTGTTTCTTGTAGATGATATATAATCTCCTTATTATCAGTCTTTATCAAAAGCAGAAAACGAAAAAAATGTTCATAAATTTGACTGACTGGTACAAGTTTTTCAAAACTTCAACAAATAATGAAATTAAGTTTTCACAGAGTTAAATAAATAACGTGGTTTTTATCTAAGGTATAATTTTTTCGTAAGACATTCATTTTTCTGTCTTCAATACCACTTTATTTTTTTAAACTTTTTAATTTTCTTTTTATTGTCTTTACTTTATAGTTATTTTAAAAAAAGGTCTGAAGTGTGTCGAAACCGAAGAAAAACTTTTATCTTATTATCTGTAAAATATTTTTGTTATATTTTATATGGCTAGGCATTATTTTACTGCTAAATAATATCATCTCTGAACTTCCGCCAATTATAAGGAATAACTTTGTATTTTTATTTGAAAGATACATGTCAGAATTAACAGTTTCATTAATAAACTATATGGATTAAACATTATCACATAAGAACACGTCATACACATGTTCAAAATATCTAAAATTTATATTTTCGTCGTCGTGTAATTGTCATCTAGCAAAAAAGGTCTGGTCCATCTCAGGAAAACCGACATACATCTCGTTAAAATAAATATTAAAAAATGCACTTTCAATATTGTGAGGAATATTTTAAATTGTATGAATGTGTTGATTTATAATGTTGTGACGAATACAACTTCATTTTATCTTTCTTGATTTTTGCTGGCTTTGGAAGTTTTCTCTTGTTTACTCGAATAGTTCCACATCAACTAGTACTTTTCGCGGCCAATTTTTTTAGCTAAACGAATGCTGGTGAAAAAAATATCCGTTGTTCTTCTTTGATAAAGATATTGTTCGGCTAACTTTAAAACTACAAATTCACCAAGTGTGTTGAATTTTGCGTTTCATCCTTACCTAAGTAAGGGAACTCGTGTATAACGTATTTACATTGAACATCTACTGCCAACTAAAACTTTATATCAAACTTTTTCGGCTTTTTGGCATATATTGTTTAAATTTGCAACGGGCTTTAGTAAGGAAGAGTTGCTCGTCAGTTGAAATATTCTCGTGAGGTTTATAACAGCATTGGATATTTTGTATAAATTAATTCCATATTTCGGATATCATTGCGAATTTTTCGGTACTTAAACGTTTAGATCGTTCAGTTTTTTATCAAATCGGATAATCTAAAAATTAGCATGAATTCATCTCTAGGCTTTGTATTAGAAACACAAGCGGGTACCAATTTATTGGTTCACAAATAAAAAGTAATTAGCGAATTGCTTCATACGCTCCCCGAGTGTACAAAATTCCAATAAATGAAAATAGCACGGTGGTTGAAATGCTCCAATCTGTTTCCAAAACATGACGAACTTCTTCTTCGGTACAAAATTTTATATGTTCTATCATATTTTTGGTTATAATAAATTGAAAGGCACTACTTACGTTACCTTCCATTACATTCCGTTTAGTGTAACCAGTAAGCCCATGATATCTTTGAAGATTTTATAAGTAGGTGATCGACTACTAAATCTGTCCACTTTTTATTTTGTCCAAATTGTACCATCGATCGCTATTTCTGTTCCTCAGAATGCATCCGAATTTTAGGACGTTCTTGGAATACTTGTCTTAGAATCAAATTCGCATAGGATACGCATCCTTTTTCTGCAAAAACATAAATTCTGTTGATTTTCTTTTTCACTGTCTGAGAATTCGCCTGCTTGCATACTTTCATCACATTCCAAATTCTGACTTTCATTTTCGTTTTGTATAACTTCGTTTTCATCCTCTTCAGAACCGGAAAATTCCTTACTAACACTGATTATGTTTTTCAATATTTTATCTTCTCTCCTAAACATATTTAGATGATAAAGAAGAGCTTTTTGTCAAAATAATATAAAACTTTTATTTTATTTTTCAATACTCGATATATTTATTTTTCAACATTTACATTAGAATCGCATCAGATTGACACACATCCGTAGAGATAGGTATACCATATAGATAATTTTAATATTTCAAAACTTTTAAAGAAAATAGACTTCGGTATATGTTTTCCTCATTAAAATGATAAAAGTCAGCACAAGAGATAAAATAAAAATCAGAACGGATTTTTTTGTGCTTTAAGTAATAAAATCGAAAAGCGTAAAAATGACGCGTCTAGTAAATATACTGTTAAAATAATAATAAGTTATTATTATTAATAACGAAATGATAATAATCTTATAAGTTTGAATTTTTGAAATTAACAAATGTAAATCAAATTTATATATCCTAATTAAAAGACATTTTTATAATTTTAGAAAATTTTAAAGTATAGCTTTAAAATTATATTTGTGTCTATGAAGTTTTATAAATTATAAAATTTAAATTTTTACAATTTGATATAAATTTTTTATTTATTTAGAGTTCTTATAATGAAATGGTTAAAATTATTAATTTTAATAAATATTTTTGGAAATTAAAAAATTATAATTATTTTAGAAAGATTTTAAGAAAAATTGTTTGAATAATCATTATTAATAAGATAGAAATAAAACTAATTAGAAGGATATCAAACTGTGAACGATCTTCCGAGAGTTATGAAAACTCTAAATGTGATAGTAATAAAAGTTATAATAATTGTCTCAATGCTCTTAACAAATATATTTATAACAATTAAACCAAATACGAAAAATATTTTCATTAAAATACAAATTAAAAAGGATCTTGTGATCTGAATTCCAGTTTTTTTCAAAATAATGAAAAAAAACTTTAATATCAATAAATAATCTTTACATTATGTTCCGAATGCGAAATAATAAATGTTAATTTTAATGTCCTTAAGTGCTTTAATTTACATATTAAAATATTTATTATTAATTAATTCGCTGAATTTCAGGTGATCAATTGAACGAATTTGACAATCCAAGGCTGAAAGAATCTTTTGCTACATCGGATCAAAAGTATGATATTTTATTTTATGTCTTTTCATAATACTTTATAAAACCTTTCAACATTGATTATTATATAATTTTTATAATTTTGGTATATAAATTTTCGTACACAATTTACACCGAAATAATAGTGAAATTATATTTTATTATAAATAAAAGTTTCTTTGATTTTAGAAAGGTTAAAGTAGTTTTTCATAAAATACTTTTACAATTTTTTAAAAAGAATTACCTTTAATCGTTCGTCTTGTTGATTTTGAACAAAACTTGCATATATTGCATGTAGTTCAGGTGTAGAATTTTGTTATTGAATATATATTAGGTTGTTTAAAAAATAATGGCGTTTTTTAACCTTAATCTTTAATGACAAATATCTCAGCGTATAATAAAATTTATTAATCGAAATAAAAACCGTTAGCATCAAAACACTTTTGCCAACGTTGCACAAGTTTATTTATTCCGGTTGCATAAAATTCTGGCTTTCTGGAGGCGATGAAAACGTTGACGGTAGTTTTAGCATCCCCTTGATTTTTGAAGTATTTCTCCTGGAGGAAAATGTCAAGATGTTTGAAAAAGTGATAATCAGTAGGTGAGAGGTCAGGTGAGTATAGTGGATGACTCAAAGTTTCGTAGTCAAGTTCGTTCAACAGTTGCATTGTCAGACGTGCGATGTGTGGCAAAGCGTTGTCGTGGAGAAGAATAGGCCCCTTCCTATTGACTAATGCTGGTTGTTGTTGTTGGACTTTCTGGTTCATTTTGTCAATTTCCTGACAGTATCTCTCAGTCGTAATTGTTTCTCCTGAATTTAAGACGCTATGATGAATAAGACCGACTGCAAACCACCAAACAGTCACCATCATCTTTTTTTGGTACAGTTTCGGCCTCGGAAAAGGTTACGGAGCTTGATCGCGGTCCACCCATTGAGAAGAACGTCTCCGATTGTCGTAGAGAATCCACTTTTCATCACACGTTACAATTCGGTTCAGAAACGGATCGTTCTTGTTCCACAGAAGAAGTGAAGATGATGCCTCAAAACGACGCATTTTTTGATCGTCATTTAATTCGTAGGAAATTCATTTATCCACTTTTTTCGAATTCCCAATGTCACGCAGATGGTTTGAAATTGTTCCTATCGTGACACCTAGTTCCTCCGCAAGCTCTCAAACTGTTGTGCGTGGATATGCTTCTACTAGAGCCTTCAAATTTTCATTTCCAATAGCAGGTTTCTGTCCACGGCCATCATCATCATTTAGGATCTCATCACCTTCTTGAAATTTTTGAACCAACGTTGTAACATATGTTCGTTAGTGGTTCCATCGCCCAATGCACCGTTGATATTACGGGCGGCCTCCGATGCTTTGTGGCCATGTTTGAATTCATATAAAAAAAATTGCTCGTAATTGCGCTTTTTTGCATATTGACAACTATTTAAATAAACACGTTATTTTAAAGTTAATATTTAAACAAAGTATGATAGAAATATAGCGTTTTTCATAAGCTTTAAAATTATGTATAAAACATAAATAAATGATAAAGATTTATTTCAAAACATGATAAAAATCAGGACCATTCAAAAAACGACATTATTTTTAAACAACCTAATAAATCATTTTCATTTCAATTATGTTTTTGGCTTCTCTTACGAAATTGAGGTGAAGTTCAATTATAAATGTTGTGTTATACCAATTACATGTATTTTGGTAAACGATAACCAAACGTAACTCTAACGGCATACTGCTTTGTGTCCCGGCCTTTAACCTTTTCCACATATGAGGTTTTGGCATTCTCGTCGAATATGGCCTTCTTTCCTACAGCCATAATATATAATCTTCCTTTCTCTTCAACATTCATAACATTATGTCCCAATTCATTGAATTACTAGCACGTGATTTTATTTTCGGCCATTGAGCGTCTTCTGAGAGTTTCTTCTTTTTTGGCAGTATTTCTGAATACTTGTCCTTTCTTGACAACGTCTCTGTATGTTATTTTCACTACATTCACCAGATTTTTCTGATTTCCCTACTTCATCCACTTTCTTTATGATCTCCTTCACATCCTTTGTCTCTTTGACGTTCCTGAACTTAATTTATTTCTTTACATCGCAGTCTTTTAAACTGTTTATTAATAGACTTTTTTACAATTTTTCCTCGGTCCACTTGTGCCTTGTCATTATTACTGCTAATCTATTGGTCTTAGAAAAGTATTCTGTCACTGATTCGTTGGATCTTTCAAAGTTCAAAGCCTCTTCCAAATTTTCTTTCATTTAACTTTTTTAGAAAGGTTTTTCGAAGGCGAGCTTCATACTTTTTTATTTGAACTTCCACGCTTTCATATATTTGTACTAATTCATAAGTTAACAGTCATATCACCAATATCTCTTGAATATTTTCCGGGATATTTGCTACCTACCTGGTAGTAGTATTTCATGCAAGCAAATATAAAATTTTCTATAACTCTTTGTCTTTTATACCTCTATAGGAGTAGTCTTGAAACTAGTTATTCTGAGTTGCTAGTTATGGTTAACATGTTAGATTTTGACTTATTTGACGAAAACATATTGGAATCGAACTTAAGATGTAGAGTAGAGATAATTTTCAAATTTTATTCCAATAGAAATTTCTGTTTTTTAAATTAATTTTCGAGGACCATTATTTTTTGGAACTATAAAACAAATTATATGCGATGAAATAACAGATATTAGAATACGAAAAATGAAAGTAAGTTGGAAGTATATTTCTGATGGGGCGGTAACATTTAGTAGAGTTTAATAATAAATTAAAGGCTACTTGAAATTAGATAACACGATTTTTGAAGAGAATTGAATTTAGGACTTAGGCAAACTATCAATTTGACAACATTATCAGAATCTACCATAATTTTACGAGCTGTTAATCATAAGAAATATTTGAAAAATCGTCTTCCTTATTTAAATAATAAAAAGACTTTAATTGTGAATGAAACTGCAGTATTTTTTGAGAATGCCAGAATAAATAGTTTACTCGGATCACACCATTTGATAATGAACTCAACGGGTTTTAGTTCAATAGGAGTAACAACAGTGATTTCTATTTTGATAGATGGTAGGGAGGTATTGCGTTTGGTAATCCAAAAAAATGACGGAAATCCTATTTGTAAACAAAATCGTGTCATGTAAAGTACCCAATCAAAATCCAAGAATCAAGAATGAATTAAAAAGTGAATCGACTGTATGTCTCCTTTGATTGATGTCAGGAACAGTAAGTGTAATATTTAGGATAACGTTTCGAGTTCATTTAGGTCAACAAGTAAAAGAACATTGTATTAAGAGAAATGTTGAGATGATTGTCCTCTTTGAATCATCTACAACCATAAGATATTTGAATTTTTTGTTTCTTGAAAATTTGTATTTTTGGAAGAACTCTAATTCTGTTGTTTATACGAAAAATGATAATGCAAAACCATCATCGGAGGAATTGATTAATTCATTGATCGGATAATCATTGAAGGAATCAAAAACCAAAACCATGCAAAACTTAATAATATCATCAGGATTTAATTCGAACCATGATGATTGGCATATAGCAAAGCATGATATGTATGAGAATAAGTTTTTCGAGGCCTGGGCTGCCTCAAACAAGAGTAAAAAATTCTCCTACAAGTCTATTTTTATGGAAGATGTAAATAATCATGATATAGAGTGTTTAGATGATAATGATGATGTAAGATGTTTGGATGTCGTTAATGAATAAAGTATTATTGATATTTTAAATTGGAAGCACCAAATAGTATCACGACCCAAAAAGTATCACCAAATTTAAAAATTTTTAGTGATACTTTTTGACAATATCCATTAAATAAAAACAGTGCAGTAGTTTAAACTATTATATGAGAATATTACTATGTTTGAGGTATTATGCTATCAATCTCGAAAGACCCGGGATCCGAAGGTTAAAATAATGAAAATTGAATAATCCAGGATTGTATATTTGACCGGATTATCCACCTTTGTTAACAAATTCAATTTTAATTAGTTAAATGTATTTTTATTAATTGAACTATCATTTATAAAACTTTTGGTAATAATAATAATTATAAAACTATTTATTTTTAGAATGAAATATAATGATAATGATGACCCGATTGAAAGAATGAGTGAAGCTGGAAAATCATTTAATGAAGCTGCAGAAATATCTGACGAAATGTATGACAACAACGATAATTTTCCAAACTGGAGTGGTTCTACGTCGAGTCTTGCAACACATTCCCGAGTAACTAAAGCTACAAGTGAAGCTCAGCCAGTTTATGTAGAAGATTCTACAATTGTCACGGAGAGTATGGAAAATGGGATGGAGAATGATATGAATATGAATGCTCCTTACACTCATCAACTCAGTTTAGACACGGCCCAAGATATCAGCTTTGATATCAGTAACCACGATAATTATTGATAATGATATTATTCTTTGTTATTATTTGATTTCACAATTATATTCAAATATTTATATATTATCAATATTGCGTTCTCAGCTCGATAATATTTATTCATTCTTTTATGTTTAGAGGTAAAATAATTTCTTTAATAGTATTTCATCTAGATTTTAGAGTAATAAGAACAGTATTGTATGAATAAATCCCTGAAATTTCATTTGAATACGTTCAAAGTTTTGAAATTTTATATTTATAATATTTATCAAAAAAATACGCGCACAATTAAATCACGTAAAAATCACTTCAAAATTTCGTATCTCCACCATCTAACGAAGTCATCTGATTCTATCGACGAGTCCCATACTGACGATCACTACTCAGATTATTTATTGAAGTAATATTTTTATTATATTTAACAATTATATGTGTTTCAACGACTCATTTCATCTATTTTATTGTGATTTATCTATTTTTCATCATCGTTTAATTCTGTATATTTGTTGGGAGTTGAATAATAAACATTAACTAGATTATATAATAATTTATTTTTTATTTATCTTAGTTATAAAACTGTGTTCACCCAATACATATTATTCGGTTAGCACAGTTTTATCAATGGTGTCAGAAGGGGGATTCCACATTTTTTTTACTAATTAATTTCATTATCTCTAAATATATACTAAATCAACAATGGCAAATAAAAAAACAAACAAATCTAATTTAGAAGCTTGTACTAACACCGATTCTAGTATGATGAATAAAATTCATTTTTAAATTCCCAATTTTTGTCTAGATAGTAGCGATTCATCTATACTTTGGTTGGAAACTAATGTAAATCTATTTAATTTCAACAATATTTTTAACAAAAAAATTATTTGTACTCACCTAATTAATAATTTGCCTCAACATATTTTGATCAAATTAGGCAATAAATTTCAATCTTTCTTTAAAGCTTCTAATCTGTTGAATGAATTACGTGAAGCTCTAGTTGACCTTTATCCACCCAATCAAGACTAAAATTTTAAACGATCGTTTCAAAGACGTATCTCTTGGATATAAAAAACCCTCGGAATATTTACAGTATCTGTACATTAAGCTCTAAGACGACAAAGGCTCACCTAACTACTCACTTATAAAATTTTTCTTTTTTCGTGTCCTACCACACAATATTCAATCTATCCTAATCGTACACGATGATAATGATCTATTAACATTAGGAAAAATAGCAGATCGTTTATATCAGAACAATTATGCCAGTGTGAATGCACTACACAAATCCACTTTTATATCAGATCGATACATTAAAACTGGAAATAAAGTCATTAAAAAATCAACTTAACGAGCAAAGACATATCATTAAAACTCCACTCAACCGCTTTCAACGATCCAATCTTAACAGTAATGATAATATACATAAAAATAATAATAAAAATTCTAATCATAACAATTATCACAAAAATATGAGTAGAATTATTTACAAAATATTTAGTGTAATAAAATCAAATGCATAATACATTATTATTTATTACTAAATAAATAATTTTTTTATAAATAAACAGAAGTTTTAAAAGTATTTATTTAAGCATGTATATTAAATGAGTTTTTACTTACCCAGAGGGACAGTTTTCAGAAATACTTTGGGGATAATTTTATATCTGAAAGAAGGCATAAGCCTATGTTTAATATTATAACTATGTTTAATTCAGATCATGTTTTAAATGTAGTTTTCAGCATTTCTTTAAAAAAAAATCTAAAAATTTAATGTTTAGGTTTATTAAATTCGAATCAGTTATTTTGACCAAAATATTAACGTGACCCGATTGTAGAAATCAGTTTACTGATATGAATAAATATATACACCGT
>MQRK01159250.1:0-11801 GCA_001938485.1 Girardia tigrina | reverse complement strand
AAATCTGGACGTGATGGAGGAAAATGGCTAGTATATTTGAAATCAGCATCAAAAACAACATAGAAGTAGCCTATTGCCGTACGAGAAAAAAAATTGATGTAGAGTAGTGTAATTAATTATAATATATTAATTATTATTACTGGTTTATTTTTGTGTTTCTGTACTGTATGAATCAGTTTATTATTACTATAAGTTACTACCGTATATATATATATATATAGGTATGTATATCTACGGTGTATATATTTATTCATATCAGTAAACTGATTTCTACAATCGGGTCACGTTAATATTTTGGTCAAAATAACTGATTCGAATTTAATAAACCTAAACATTAAATTTTTAGATTTTTTTTTAAAGAAATGCTGAAAACTACATTTAAAACATGATCTGAATTAAACATAGTTATAATATTAAACATAGGCTTATGCCTTCTTTCAGATATAAAATTATCCCCAAAGTATTTCTGAAAACTGTCCCTCTGGGTAAGTAAAAACTCATTTAATATACATGCTTAAATAAATACTTTTAAAACTTCTGTTTATTTATAAAAAAATTATTTATTTAGTAATAAATAATAATGTATTATGCATTTGATTTTATTACACTAAATATTTTGTAAATAATTCTACTCATATTTTTGTGATAATTGTTATGATTAGAATTTTTATTATTATTTTTATGTATATTATCATTACTGTTAAGATTGGATCGTTGAAAGCGGTTGAGTGGAGTTTTAATGATATGTCTTTGCTCGTTAAGTTGATTTTTTAATGACTTTATTTCCAGTTTTAATGTATCGATCTGATATAAAAGTGGATTTGTGTAGTGCATTCACACTGGCATAATTGTTCTGATATAAACGATCTGCTATTTTTCCTAATGTTAATAGATCATTATCATCGTGTACGATTAGGATAGATTGAATATTGTGTGGTAGGACACGAAAAAAGAAAAATTTTATAAGTGAGTAGTTAGGTGAGCCTTTGTCGTCTTAGAGCTTAATGTACAGATACTGTAAATATTCCGAGGGTTTTTTATATCCAAGAGATACGTCTTTGAAACGATCGTTTAAAATTTTAGTCTTGATTGGGTGGATAAAGGTCAACTAGAGCTTCACGTAATTCATTCAACAGATTAGAAGCTTTAAAGAAAGATTGAAATTTATTGCCTAATTTGATCAAAATATGTTGAGGCAAATTATTAATTAGGTGAGTACAAATAATTTTTTTGTTAAAAATATTGTTGAAATTAAATAGATTTACATTAGTTTCCAACCAAAGTATAGATGAATCGCTACTATCTAGACAAAAATTGGGAATTTAAAAATGAATTTTATTCATCATACTAGAATCGGTGTTAGTACAAGCTTCTAAATTAGATTTGTTTGTTTTTTTATTTGCCATTGTTGATTTAGTATATATTTAGAGATAATGAAATTAATTAGTAAAAAAAATGTGGAATCCCCCTTCTGACACCATTGATAAAACTGTGCTAACCGAATAATATGTATTGGGTGAACACAGTTTTATAACTAAGATAAATAAAAAATAAATTATTATATAATCTAGTTAATGTTTATTATTCAACTCCCAACAAATATACAGAATTAAACGATGATGAAAAATAGATAAATCACAATAAAATAGATGAAATGAGTCGTTGAAACACATATAATTGTTAAATATAATAAAAATATTACTTCAATAAATAATCTGAGTAGTGATCGTCAGTATGGGACTCGTCGATAGAATCAGATGACTTCGTTAGATGGTGGAGATACGAAATTTTGAAGTGATTTTTACGTGATTTAATTGTGCGCGTATTTTTTTGATAAATATTATAAATATAAAATTTCAAAACTTTGAACGTATTCAAATGAAATTTCAGGGATTTATTCATACAATACTGTTCTTATTACTCTAAAATCTAGATGAAATACTATTAAAGAAATTATTTTACCTCTAAACATAAAAGAATGAATAAATATTATCGAGCTGAGAACGCAATATTGATAATATATAAATATTTGAATATAATTGTGAAATCAAATAATAACAAAGAATAATATCATTATCAATAATTATCGTGGTTACTGATATCAAAGCTGATATCTTGGGCCGTGTCTAAACTGAGTTGATGAGTGTAAGGAGCATTCATATTCATATCATTCTCCATCCCATTTTCCATACTCTCCGTGACAATTGTAGAATCTTCTACATAAACTGGCTGAGCTTCACTTGTAGCTTTAGTTACTCGGGAATGTGTTGCAAGACTCGACGTAGAACCACTCCAGTTTGGAAAATTATCGTTGTTGTCATACATTTCGTCAGATATTTCTGCAGCTTCATTAAATGATTTTCCAGCTTCACTCATTCTTTCAATCGGGTCATCATTATCATTATATTTCATTCTAAAAATAAATAGTTTTATAATTATTATTATTACCAAAAGTTTTATAAATGATAGTTCAATTAATAAAAATACATTTAACTAATTAAAATTGAATTTGTTAACAAAGGTGGATAATCCGGTCAAATATACAATCCTGGATTATTCAATTTTCATTATTTTAACCTTCGGATCCCGGGTCTTTCGAGATTGATAGCATAATACCTCAAACATAGTAATATTCTCATATAATAGTTTAAACTACTGCACTGTTTTTATTTAATGGATATTGTCAAAAAGTATCACTAAAAATTTTTAAATTTGGTGATACTTTTTGGGTCGTGATACTATTTGGTGCTTCCAATTTAAAATATCAATAATACTTTATTCATTAACGACATCCAAACATCTTACATCATCATTATCATCTAAACACTCTATATCATGATTATTTACATCTTCCATAAAAATAGACTTGTAGGAGAATTTTTTACTCTTGTTTGAGGCAGCCCAGGCCTCGAAAAACTTATTCTCATACATATCATGCTTTGCTATATGCCAATCATCATGGTTCGAATTAAATCCTGATGATATTATTAAGTTTTGCATGGTTTTGGTTTTTGATTCCTTCAATGATTATCCGATCAATGAATTAATCAATTCCTCCGATGATGGTTTTGCATTATCATTTTTCGTATAAACAACAGAATTAGAGTTCTTCCAAAAATACAAATTTTCAAGAAACAAAAAATTCAAATATCTTATGGTTGTAGATGATTCAAAGAGGACAATCATCTCAACATTTCTCTTAATACAATGTTCTTTTACTTGTTGACCTAAATGAACTCGAAACGTTATCCTAAATATTACACTTACTGTTCCTGACATCAATCAAAGGAGACATACAGTCGATTCACTTTTTAATTCATTCTTGATTCTTGGATTTTGATTGGGTACTTTACATGACACGATTTTGTTTACAAATAGGATTTCCGTCATTTTTTTGGATTACCAAACGCAATACCTCCCTACCATCTATCAAAATAGAAATCACTGTTGTTACTCCTATTGAACTAAAACCCGTTGAGTTCATTATCAAATGGTGTGATCCGAGTAAACTATTTATTCTGGCATTCTCAAAAAATACTGCAGTTTCATTCACAATTAAAGTCTTTTTATTATTTAAATAAGGAAGACGATTTTTCAAATATTTCTTATGATTAACAGCTCGTAAAATTATGGTAGATTCTGATAATGTTGTCAAATTGATAGTTTGCCTAAGTCCTAAATTCAATTCTCTTCAAAAATCGTGTTATCTAATTTCAAGTAGCCTTTAATTTATTATTAAACTCTACTAAATGTTACCGCCCCATCAGAAATATACTTCCAACTTACTTTCATTTTTCGTATTCTAATATCTGTTATTTCATCGCATATAATTTGTTTTATAGTTCCAAAAAATAATGGTCCTCGAAAATTAATTTAAAAAACAGAAATTTCTATTGGAATAAAATTTGAAAATTATCTCTACTCTACATCTTAAGTTCGATTCCAATATGTTTTCGTCAAATAAGTCAAAATCTAACATGTTAACCATAACTAGCAACTCAGAATAACTAGTTTCAAGACTACTCCTATAGAGGTATAAAAGACAAAGAGTTATAGAAAATTTTATATTTGCTTGCATGAAATACTACTACCAGGTAGGTAGCAAATATCCCGGAAAATATTCAAGAGATATTGGTGATATGACTGTTAACTTATGAATTAGTACAAATATATGAAAGCGTGGAAGTTCAAATAAAAAAGTATGAAGCTCGCCTTCGAAAAACCTTTCTAAAAAAGTTAAATGAAAGAAAATTTGGAAGAGGCTTTGAACTTTGAAAGATCCAACGAATCAGTGACAGAATACTTTTCTAAGACCAATAGATTAGCAGTAATAATGACAAGGCACAAGTGGACCGAGGAAAAATTGTAAAAAAGTCTATTAATAAACAGTTTAAAAGACTGCGATGTAAAGAAATAAATTAAGTTCAGGAACGTCAAAGAGACAAAGGATGTGAAGGAGATCATAAAGAAAGTGGATGAAGTAGGGAAATCAGAAAAATCTGGTGAATGTAGTGAAAATAACATACAGAGACGTTGTCAAGAAAGGACAAGTATTCAGAAATACTGCCAAAAAAGAAGAAACTCTCAGAAGACGCTCAATGGCCGAAAATAAAATCACGTGCTAGTAATTCAATGAATTGGGACATAATGTTATGAATGTTGAAGAGAAAGGAAGATTATATATTATGGCTGTAGGAAAGAAGGCCATATTCGACGAGAATGCCAAAACCTCATATGTGGAAAAGGTTAAAGGCCGGGACACAAAGCAGTATGCCGTTAGAGTTACGTTTGGTTATCGTTTACCAAAATACATGTAATTGGTATAACACAACATTTATAATTGAACTTCACCTCAATTTCGTAAGAGAAGCCAAAAACATAATTGAAATGAAAATGATTTATTAGGTTGTTTAAAAATAATGTCGTTTTTTGAATGGTCCTGATTTTTATCATGTTTTGAAATAAATCTTTATCATTTATTTATGTTTTATACATAATTTTAAAGCTTATGAAAAACGCTATATTTCTATCATACTTTGTTTAAATATTAACTTTAAAATAACGTGTTTATTTAAATAGTTGTCAATATGCAAAAAAGCGCAATTACGAGCAATTTTTTTTATATGAATTCAAACATGGCCACAAAGCATCGGAGGCCGCCCGTAATATCAACGGTGCATTGGGCGATGGAACCACTAACGAACATATGTTACAACGTTGGTTCAAAAATTTCAAGAAGGTGATGAGATCCTAAATGATGATGATGGCCGTGGACAGAAACCTGCTATTGGAAATGAAAATTTGAAGGCTCTAGTAGAAGCATATCCACGCACAACAGTTTGAGAGCTTGCGGAGGAACTAGGTGTCACGATAGGAACAATTTCAAACCATCTGCGTGACATTGGGAATTCGAAAAAAGTGGATAAATGAATTTCCTACGAATTAAATGACGATCAAAAAATGCGTCGTTTTGAGGCATCATCTTCACTTCTTCTGTGGAACAAGAACGATCCGTTTCTGAACCGAATTGTAACGTGTGATGAAAAGTGGATTCTCTACGACAATCGGAGACGTTCTTCTCAATGGGTGGACCGCGATCAAGCTCCGTAACCTTTTCCGAGGCCGAAACTGTACCAAAAAAAGATGATGGTGACTGTTTGGTGGTTTGCAGTCGGTCTTATTCATCATAGCGTCTTAAATTCAGGAGAAACAATTACGACTGAGAGATACTGTCAGGAAATTGACAAAATGAACCAGAAAGTCCAACAACAACAACCAGCATTAGTCAATAGGAAGGGGCCTATTCTTCTCCACGACAACGCTTTGCCACACATCGCACGTCTGACAATGCAACTGTTGAACGAACTTGACTACGAAACTTTGAGTCATCCACTATACTCACCTGACCTCTCACCTACTGATTATCACTTTTTCAAACATCTTGACATTTTCCTCCAGGAGAAATACTTCAAAAATCAAGGGGATGCTAAAACTACCGTCAACGTTTTCATCGCCTCCAGAAAGCCAGAATTTTATGCAACCGGAATAAATAAACTTGTGCAACGTTGGCAAAAGTGTTTTGATGCTAACGGTTTTTATTTCGATTAATAAATTTTATTATACGCTGAGATATTTGTCATTAAAGATTAAGGTTAAAAAACGCCATTATTTTTTAAACAACCTAATATATATTCAATAACAAAATTCTACACCTGAACTACATGCAATATATGCAAGTTTTGTTCAAAATCAACAAGACGAACGATTAAAGGTAATTCTTTTTAAAAAATTGTAAAAGTATTTTATGAAAAACTACTTTAACCTTTCTAAAATCAAAGAAACTTTTATTTATAATAAAATATAATTTCACTATTATTTCGGTGTAAATTGTGTACGAAAATTTATATACCAAAATTATAAAAATTATATAATAATCAATGTTGAAAGGTTTTATAAAGTATTATGAAAAGACATAAAATAAAATATCATACTTTTGATCCGATGTAGCAAAAGATTCTTTCAGCCTTGGATTGTCAAATTCGTTCAATTGATCACCTGAAATTCAGCGAATTAATTAATAATAAATATTTTAATATGTAAATTAAAGCACTTAAGGACATTAAAATTAACATTTATTATTTCGCATTCGGAACATAATGTAAAGATTATTTATTGATATTAAAGTTTTTTTTCATTATTTTGAAAAAAACTGGAATTCAGATCACAAGATCCTTTTTAATTTGTATTTTAATGAAAATATTTTTCGTATTTGGTTTAATTGTTATAAATATATTTGTTAAGAGCATTGAGACAATTATTATAACTTTTATTACTATCACATTTAGAGTTTTCATAACTCTCGGAAGATCGTTCACAGTTTGATATCCTTCTAATTAGTTTTATTTCTATCTTATTAATAATGATTATTCAAACAATTTTTCTTAAAATCTTTCTAAAATAATTATAATTTTTTAATTTCCAAAAATATTTATTAAAATTAATAATTTTAACCATTTCATTATAAGAACTCTAAATAAATAAAAAATTTATATCAAATTGTAAAAATTTAAATTTTATAATTTATAAAACTTCATAGACACAAATATAATTTTAAAGCTATACTTTAAAATTTTCTAAAATTATAAAAATGTCTTTTAATTAGGATATATAAATTTGATTTACATTTGTTAATTTCAAAAATTCAAACTTATAAGATTATTATCATTTCGTTATTAATAATAATAACTTATTATTATTTTAACAGTATATTTACTAGACGCGTCATTTTTACGCTTTTCGATTTTATTACTTAAAGCACAAAAAAATCCGTTCTGATTTTTATTTTATCTCTTGTGCTGACTTTTATCATTTTAATGAGGAAAACATATACCGAAGTCTATTTTCTTTAAAAGTTTTGAAATATTAAAATTATCTATATGGTATACCTATCTCTACGGATGTGTGTCAATCTGATGCGATTCTAATGTAAATGTTGAAAAATAAATATATCGAGTATTGAAAAATAAAATAAAAGTTTTATATTATTTTGACAAAAAGCTCTTCTTTATCATCTAAATATGTTTAGGAGAGAAGATAAAATATTGAAAAACATAATCAGTGTTAGTAAGGAATTTTCCGGTTCTGAAGAGGATGAAAACGAAGTTATACAAAACGAAAATGAAAGTCAGAATTTGGAATGTGATGAAAGTATGCAAGCAGGCGAATTCTCAGACAGTGAAAAAGAAAATCAACAGAATTTATGTTTTTGCAGAAAAAGGATGCGTATCCTATGCGAATTTGATTCTAAGACAAGTATTCCAAGAACGTCCTAAAATTCGGATGCATTCTGAGGAACAGAAATAGCGATCGATGGTACAATTTGGACAAAATAAAAAGTGGACAGATTTAGTAGTCGATCACCTACTTATAAAATCTTCAAAGATATCATGGGCTTACTGGTTACACTAAACGGAATGTAATGGAAGGTAACGTAAGTAGTGCCTTTCAATTTATTATAACCAAAAATATGATAGAACATATAAAATTTTGTACCGAAGAAGAAGTTCGTCATGTTTTGGAAACAGATTGGAGCATTTCAACCACCGTGCTATTTTCATTTATTGGAATTTTGTACACTCGGGGAGCGTATGAAGCAATTCGCTAATTACTTTTTATTTGTGAACCAATAAATTGGTACCCGCTTGTGTTTCTAATACAAAGCCTAGAGATGAATTCATGCTAATTTTTAGATTATCCGATTTGATAAAAAACTGAACGATCTAAACGTTTAAGTACCGAAAAATTCGCAATGATATCCGAAATATGGAATTAATTTATACAAAATATCCAATGCTGTTATAAACCTCACGAGAATATTTCAACTGACGAGCAACTCTTCCTTACTAAAGCCCGTTGCAAATTTAAACAATATATGCCAAAAAGCCGAAAAAGTTTGATATAAAGTTTTAGTTGGCAGTAGATGTTCAATGTAAATACGTTATACACGAGTTCCCTTACTTAGGTAAGGATGAAACGCAAAATTCAACACACTTGGTGAATTTGTAGTTTTAAAGTTAGCCGAACAATATCTTTATCAAAGAAGAACAACGGATATTTTTTTCACCAGCATTCGTTTAGCTAAAAAAATTGGCCGCGAAAAGTACTAGTTGATGTGGAACTATTCGAGTAAACAAGAGAAAACTTCCAAAGCCAGCAAAAATCAAGAAAGATAAAATGAAGTTGTATTCGTCACAACATTATAAATCAACACATTCATACAATTTAAAATATTCCTCACAATATTGAAAGTGCATTTTTTAATATTTATTTTAACGAGATGTATGTCGGTTTTCCTGAGATGGACCAGACCTTTTTTGCTAGATGACAATTACACGACGACGAAAATATAAATTTTAGATATTTTGAACATGTGTATGACGTGTTCTTATGTGATAATGTTTAATCCATATAGTTTATTAATGAAACTGTTAATTCTGACATGTATCTTTCAAATAAAAATACAAAGTTATTCCTTATAATTGGCGGAAGTTCAGAGATGATATTATTTAGCAGTAAAATAATGCCTAGCCATATAAAATATAACAAAAATATTTTACAGATAATAAGATAAAAGTTTTTCTTCGGTTTCGACACACTTCAGACCTTTTTTTAAAATAACTATAAAGTAAAGACAATAAAAAGAAAATTAAAAAGTTTAAAAAAATAAAGTGGTATTGAAGACAGAAAAATGAATGTCTTACGAAAAAATTATACCTTAGATAAAAACCACGTTATTTATTTAACTCTGTGAAAACTTAATTTCATTATTTGTTGAAGTTTTGAAAAACTTGTACCAGTCAGTCAAATTTATGAACATTTTTTTCGTTTTCTGCTTTTGATAAAGACTGATAATAAGGAGATTATATATCATCTACAAGAAACAAACGAAATTTAAAGACCTTGCAGAATCCTTGTCTCCAGTTGGATTAGAGAGTTTTACTGTGATAGGAACTGTTTGTTTGAAGAATAAAATGGTGAAAACCCTAAAGAAAATTTCAAATGGCATTTAAAAGATGTAAAATATATTTTTAAAGAAAGAAATCATCCAGAAAGAGCTATCAATTAGACCCAAGAGGAGAGTATTGAAGTTTTTGCCAGAATATAATTCGTCTTTAAAAATAAATTTATGAGTTAACTTAATTCAATGTACAGATGAGTTTTTGTTTTTTGTGGAAAATAGTTTCGATATTCCTCATTATAAAAGACAATATTTAATTGAAAGTTAATAAGGATTCAATTATCTAAAAATTTTTTAAAAGCGATTTGTTAAATAAAAAGACTTTGATTTTTTATTTATTGTTAGATCTCGTAACTGTTTATCTAAAAATTATAAATTTAATAGGTAATGTAAATACGATAGTGAATTTAAAACTTAATTTTAATAAAAATGATGTAGATAAGGGTACCATACCTTTTTCAGAAATCAAGTCTTTGTCAACTGTATTAATAACTACTTTACCAATTACATTTACAATAGGGAGAAAAAGAATAAAAATATAATATAGGAGGATCTAAATATTCCATTATTATTTTAATTTGATAAAAATTATTATAAATAAAGCTTTACAACCTTTATTTCATGAATAAAAAAATATCAAAAAGGATTTTTTTCATCAGATTCACCATTTAAATCAATGCATTTATGCGAACGTTCATGAATTGATAAAACGGTACATTTTAACATTACAGTCGAAATCATAGTGTTTTTCGTACGATTTAAATCTTTGAGAAATTTTAAAGAACTCGAGATTTCGTCATATATAATATCTTTTAAATAACCCCAGACAAGAAATCCAGAGACAAAAGACCTGGTCATCTCACAAACCAAGGTAATGGATCTAATATATTTAATATATTACTCAACATTAAAACAGATCCTCTTGCAATGAGGAAACACTGCCTTTTTTTCCCATATGGCTTTTTATCCAAGGAGCTCTTTCTTTGGAAGTCTTAAATTTCAATCATAGTTGCAAAGACAATGGGCATCAGCGTCACAATTAGTTTCCTAGCAAGGATCATCCTCCTTACCGCAATAAACAATCCTACGTATGCAGAAATCTATGTTAAGTAGTAGATCAAGTGTTGTCGTTTAATGTTCTGTGCTTTGTCTCAAGATATAGCACAGAATGTTGACAAACTCAAACTAAACATTTGTTCTATAGCTTTTCGACCACAAACTCATTATTAGAACTTGACCGGTGTTCTTCAATTACAAGAGCAACCTCATGAAAGATTTCTTGCAATGAAATATTATGTGGGTCTTTGTTTTGTAGTAAGATATGGTCTTACTGAAGACCAAGGCATTGTTGTAAGCAGTTACGTCAGGTTAGGAACTCAGTTGATATGAACTTTTTGGGACCCCAAGATACTCATTCAGCTAAATGAGTATAGGTAATCTGGTTTTTTTTATCAATAGAAGATGTCATTGTGACACTGACTTACATTATTTTTTATTGGATGGATAAATCCAACAGGCATACGTTATTTTATCATAAGGATAGTAACACATATTTTTTTAATGAAGTAGAAGGATTTTTAATACGGATTAATATCAGAACTGATCTGTAAATACGATGCAGCAGAAAAGGGGTTTGTTATTTTTATTTCCAGTAAAGTTAGTCTGGAAGCTGTTCTCCGTCAAAATGATTACAATAAGCCATCAATTCTTATTGTAAATTTTATCGAGATGTCCGAAACGTAAGACAATCTGAAGATTGTTCTTGATGTAATTATATATCAGTATAATAACTAGTCTATTTAAAGTGATCTAAAGACAGTCTTTATTCATTGGGCTGCAATAAACATATGTTAAGTATGAATTTGGAACAGTTGTGATGGCGTTCATCACTACACTGAAAAGGAATGACTTGCATGTACTTATCAGGTATCTGATATATTTATAATATCCTTCATAAGTGAATCCCAAAAAATATTCTTATTTGTTCTTCAAATAATATTTGGTCTGTTTGTCATTTTTGTAAGGATGAGACCTAAAGATTTCACTGAATTCATTTTTCTAAAAGAGAAATTCCAACCAGTTCTTTCAAGTGCCAAACTCAGTACCTCAGATCCGAGATGTTATTCCCAGTCCAAGCTTCAGATGAAATCTACATTCAATTCAGTTAAATTCAGTTAGAGACCTGAAATTCATTTTTCGATGTTATAGAAAGCGTTTTGGTTAACTACAGGTGTGAGCAGTATGAAGAAAGAGTAAACAAACTAATCGTTGGATATAAAATTTG
>MQRK01159249.1:0-12373 GCA_001938485.1 Girardia tigrina | reverse complement strand
TAACTATTAATAATATAGGTGTGAATTCTCTCACTCTATGATCTCCTTTGGTTGAATTCGGTATGCCTGCCTTTGCACTTTGTATGTGTGTCTCTGGTCTTTTCTTTTTCTGTGTGTATATGGTGGAGTCTTGTACAATATTTCTGAAATCAGTTTTTTATGATAAGATATCTATTTATTTTTTTGTAATAATTATTATAACACGGATTTTGTTATTGTTATTACTATTCTTTTTTCGACAATGTTCGGATTAAGGTGTTAATTGTCTTTATTTATTTATTTTTATTTTATTTTGTGTTTATTAGTTATTAGGATCATTTTTTTGTTGACAAACATCATAGAGACGTTGACGATAATTATTAAATATACAATATAATATCGTCAACGGCAATACGAAATTGGAAAATTAAAAAAAACAATAAATGAATCAACATTAATATTTCCTAATTATGTATTGTCGGTATTTGACCAAATATTAATCTGTACATTTTATTATCGCTGAAGTCATTTACTGAATATACGAGATTTGTTCACGAAAATTCTCAATCAAACAAAGAAGGAAATATTCTTTCAAAGATTCTTTCGATATACAATTTAGACTAATTTTGACTCCATATCTTGAAAGTGAAGTTAGTGCTACATTTACATATTTTTTGACAGTTGATTTTTAGTTATTTACAATCTGTAATTATTTATAATATATTAATTATTATTACTGGTTTATTTTTGTGTTTCTGTACTGTATGAATCAGTTTATTATTACTATAAGTTACTACCGTATATATATATATAGTTATGTATATCGACGGTGTATATATTTATTCATATCAGTAAACTGATTTCTACAATCGGGTCACGTTAATATTTTGGTCAAAATAACTGATTCGAATTTAATAAACCTAAACATTAAATTTTTAGATTTTTTTTTAAAGAAATGCTGAAAACTACATTTAAAACATGATCTGAATTAAACATAGTTATAATATTAAACATAGGCTTATGCCTTCTTTCAGATATAAAATTATCCCCAAAGTATTTCTGAAAACTGTCCCTCTGGGTAAGTAAAAACTCATTTAATATACATGCTTAAATAAATACTTTTAAAACTTCTGTTTATTTATAAAAAAATTATTTATTTAGTAATAAATAATAATGTATTATGCATTTGATTTTATTACACTAAATATTTTGTAAATAATTCTACTCATATTTTTGTGATAATTGTTATGATTAGAATTTTTATTATTATTTTTATGTATATTATCATTACTGTTAAGATTGGATCGTTGAAAGCGGTTGAGTGGAGTTTTAATGATATGTCTTTGCTCGTTAAGTTGATTTTTTAATGACTTTATTTCCAGTTTTAATGTATCGATCTGATATAAAAGTGGATTTGTGTAGTGCATTCACACTGGCATAATTGTTCTGATATAAACGATCTGCTATTTTTCCTAATGTTAATAGATCATTATCATCGTGTACGATTAGGATAGATTGAATATTGTGTGGTAGGACACGAAAAAAGAAAAATTTTATAAGTGAGTAGTTAGGTGAGCCTTTGTCGTCTTAGAGCTTAATGTACAGATACTGTAAATATTCCGAGGGTTTTTTATATCCAAGAGATACGTCTTTGAAACGATCGTTTAAAATTTTAGTCTTGATTGGGTGGATAAAGGTCAACTAGAGCTTCACGTAATTCATTCAACAGATTAGAAGCTTTAAAGAAAGATTGAAATTTATTGCCTAATTTGATCAAAATATGTTGAGGCAAATTATTAATTAGGTGAGTACAAATAATTTTTTTGTTAAAAATATTGTTGAAATTAAATAGATTTACATTAGTTTCCAACCAAAGTATAGATGAATCGCTACTATCTAGACAAAAATTGGGAATTTAAAAATGAATTTTATTCATCATACTAGAATCGGTGTTAGTACAAGCTTCTAAATTAGATTTGTTTGTTTTTTTATTTGCCATTGTTGATTTAGTATATATTTAGAGATAATGAAATTAATTAGTAAAAAAAATGTGGAATCCCCCTTCTGACACCATTGATAAAACTGTGCTAACCGAATAATATGTATTGGGTGAACACAGTTTTATAACTAAGATAAATAAAAAATAAATTATTATATAATCTAGTTAATGTTTATTATTCAACTCCCAACAAATATACAGAATTAAACGATGATGAAAAATAGATAAATCACAATAAAATAGATGAAATGAGTCGTTGAAACACATATAATTGTTAAATATAATAAAAATATTACTTCAATAAATAATCTGAGTAGTGATCGTCAGTATGGGACTCGTCGATAGAATCAGATGACTTCGTTAGATGGTGGAGATACGAAATTTTGAAGTGATTTTTACGTGATTTAATTGTGCGCGTATTTTTTTGATAAATATTATAAATATAAAATTTCAAAACTTTGAACGTATTCAAATGAAATTTCAGGGATTTATTCATACAATACTGTTCTTATTACTCTAAAATCTAGATGAAATACTATTAAAGAAATTATTTTACCTCTAAACATAAAAGAATGAATAAATATTATCGAGCTGAGAACGCAATATTGATAATATATAAATATTTGAATATAATTGTGAAATCAAATAATAACAAAGAATAATATCATTATCAATAATTATCGTGGTTACTGATATCAAAGCTGATATCTTGGGCCGTGTCTAAACTGAGTTGATGAGTGTAAGGAGCATTCATATTCATATCATTCTCCATCCCATTTTCCATACTCTCCGTGACAATTGTAGAATCTTCTACATAAACTGGCTGAGCTTCACTTGTAGCTTTAGTTACTCGGGAATGTGTTGCAAGACTCGACGTAGAACCACTCCAGTTTGGAAAATTATCGTTGTTGTCATACATTTCGTCAGATATTTCTGCAGCTTCATTAAATGATTTTCCAGCTTCACTCATTCTTTCAATCGGGTCATCATTATCATTATATTTCATTCTAAAAATAAATAGTTTTATAATTATTATTATTACCAAAAGTTTTATAAATGATAGTTCAATTAATAAAAATACATTTAACTAATTAAAATTGAATTTGTTAACAAAGGTGGATAATCCGGTCAAATATACAATCCTGGATTATTCAATTTTCATTATTTTAACCTTCGGATCCCGGGTCTTTCGAGATTGATAGCATAATACCTCAAACATAGTAATATTCTCATATAATAGTTTAAACTACTGCACTGTTTTTATTTAATGGATATTGTCAAAAAGTATCACTAAAAATTTTTAAATTTGGTGATACTTTTTGGGTCGTGATACTATTTGGTGCTTCCAATTTAAAATATCAATAATACTTTATTCATTAACGACATCCAAACATCTTACATCATCATTATCATCTAAACACTCTATATCATGATTATTTACATCTTCCATAAAAATAGACTTGTAGGAGAATTTTTTACTCTTGTTTGAGGCAGCCCAGGCCTCGAAAAACTTATTCTCATACATATCATGCTTTGCTATATGCCAATCATCATGGTTCGAATTAAATCCTGATGATATTATTAAGTTTTGCATGGTTTTGGTTTTTGATTCCTTCAATGATTATCCGATCAATGAATTAATCAATTCCTCCGATGATGGTTTTGCATTATCATTTTTCGTATAAACAACAGAATTAGAGTTCTTCCAAAAATACAAATTTTCAAGAAACAAAAAATTCAAATATCTTATGGTTGTAGATGATTCAAAGAGGACAATCATCTCAACATTTCTCTTAATACAATGTTCTTTTACTTGTTGACCTAAATGAACTCGAAACGTTATCCTAAATATTACACTTACTGTTCCTGACATCAATCAAAGGAGACATACAGTCGATTCACTTTTTAATTCATTCTTGATTCTTGGATTTTGATTGGGTACTTTACATGACACGATTTTGTTTACAAATAGGATTTCCGTCATTTTTTTGGATTACCAAACGCAATACCTCCCTACCATCTATCAAAATAGAAATCACTGTTGTTACTCCTATTGAACTAAAACCCGTTGAGTTCATTATCAAATGGTGTGATCCGAGTAAACTATTTATTCTGGCATTCTCAAAAAATACTGCAGTTTCATTCACAATTAAAGTCTTTTTATTATTTAAATAAGGAAGACGATTTTTCAAATATTTCTTATGATTAACAGCTCGTAAAATTATGGTAGATTCTGATAATGTTGTCAAATTGATAGTTTGCCTAAGTCCTAAATTCAATTCTCTTCAAAAATCGTGTTATCTAATTTCAAGTAGCCTTTAATTTATTATTAAACTCTACTAAATGTTACCGCCCCATCAGAAATATACTTCCAACTTACTTTCATTTTTCGTATTCTAATATCTGTTATTTCATCGCATATAATTTGTTTTATAGTTCCAAAAAATAATGGTCCTCGAAAATTAATTTAAAAAACAGAAATTTCTATTGGAATAAAATTTGAAAATTATCTCTACTCTACATCTTAAGTTCGATTCCAATATGTTTTCGTCAAATAAGTCAAAATCTAACATGTTAACCATAACTAGCAACTCAGAATAACTAGTTTCAAGACTACTCCTATAGAGGTATAAAAGACAAAGAGTTATAGAAAATTTTATATTTGCTTGCATGAAATACTACTACCAGGTAGGTAGCAAATATCCCGGAAAATATTCAAGAGATATTGGTGATATGACTGTTAACTTATGAATTAGTACAAATATATGAAAGCGTGGAAGTTCAAATAAAAAAGTATGAAGCTCGCCTTCGAAAAACCTTTCTAAAAAAGTTAAATGAAAGAAAATTTGGAAGAGGCTTTGAACTTTGAAAGATCCAACGAATCAGTGACAGAATACTTTTCTAAGACCAATAGATTAGCAGTAATAATGACAAGGCACAAGTGGACCGAGGAAAAATTGTAAAAAAGTCTATTAATAAACAGTTTAAAAGACTGCGATGTAAAGAAATAAATTAAGTTCAGGAACGTCAAAGAGACAAAGGATGTGAAGGAGATCATAAAGAAAGTGGATGAAGTAGGGAAATCAGAAAAATCTGGTGAATGTAGTGAAAATAACATACAGAGACGTTGTCAAGAAAGGACAAGTATTCAGAAATACTGCCAAAAAAGAAGAAACTCTCAGAAGACGCTCAATGGCCGAAAATAAAATCACGTGCTAGTAATTCAATGAATTGGGACATAATGTTATGAATGTTGAAGAGAAAGGAAGATTATATATTATGGCTGTAGGAAAGAAGGCCATATTCGACGAGAATGCCAAAACCTCATATGTGGAAAAGGTTAAAGGCCGGGACACAAAGCAGTATGCCGTTAGAGTTACGTTTGGTTATCGTTTACCAAAATACATGTAATTGGTATAACACAACATTTATAATTGAACTTCACCTCAATTTCGTAAGAGAAGCCAAAAACATAATTGAAATGAAAATGATTTATTAGGTTGTTTAAAAATAATGTCGTTTTTTGAATGGTCCTGATTTTTATCATGTTTTGAAATAAATCTTTATCATTTATTTATGTTTTATACATAATTTTAAAGCTTATGAAAAACGCTATATTTCTATCATACTTTGTTTAAATATTAACTTTAAAATAACGTGTTTATTTAAATAGTTGTCAATATGCAAAAAAGCGCAATTACGAGCAATTTTTTTTATATGAATTCAAACATGGCCACAAAGCATCGGAGGCCGCCCGTAATATCAACGGTGCATTGGGCGATGGAACCACTAACGAACATATGTTACAACGTTGGTTCAAAAATTTCAAGAAGGTGATGAGATCCTAAATGATGATGATGGCCGTGGACAGAAACCTGCTATTGGAAATGAAAATTTGAAGGCTCTAGTAGAAGCATATCCACGCACAACAGTTTGAGAGCTTGCGGAGGAACTAGGTGTCACGATAGGAACAATTTCAAACCATCTGCGTGACATTGGGAATTCGAAAAAAGTGGATAAATGAATTTCCTACGAATTAAATGACGATCAAAAAATGCGTCGTTTTGAGGCATCATCTTCACTTCTTCTGTGGAACAAGAACGATCCGTTTCTGAACCGAATTGTAACGTGTGATGAAAAGTGGATTCTCTACGACAATCGGAGACGTTCTTCTCAATGGGTGGACCGCGATCAAGCTCCGTAACCTTTTCCGAGGCCGAAACTGTACCAAAAAAAGATGATGGTGACTGTTTGGTGGTTTGCAGTCGGTCTTATTCATCATAGCGTCTTAAATTCAGGAGAAACAATTACGACTGAGAGATACTGTCAGGAAATTGACAAAATGAACCAGAAAGTCCAACAACAACAACCAGCATTAGTCAATAGGAAGGGGCCTATTCTTCTCCACGACAACGCTTTGCCACACATCGCACGTCTGACAATGCAACTGTTGAACGAACTTGACTACGAAACTTTGAGTCATCCACTATACTCACCTGACCTCTCACCTACTGATTATCACTTTTTCAAACATCTTGACATTTTCCTCCAGGAGAAATACTTCAAAAATCAAGGGGATGCTAAAACTACCGTCAACGTTTTCATCGCCTCCAGAAAGCCAGAATTTTATGCAACCGGAATAAATAAACTTGTGCAACGTTGGCAAAAGTGTTTTGATGCTAACGGTTTTTATTTCGATTAATAAATTTTATTATACGCTGAGATATTTGTCATTAAAGATTAAGGTTAAAAAACGCCATTATTTTTTAAACAACCTAATATATATTCAATAACAAAATTCTACACCTGAACTACATGCAATATATGCAAGTTTTGTTCAAAATCAACAAGACGAACGATTAAAGGTAATTCTTTTTAAAAAATTGTAAAAGTATTTTATGAAAAACTACTTTAACCTTTCTAAAATCAAAGAAACTTTTATTTATAATAAAATATAATTTCACTATTATTTCGGTGTAAATTGTGTACGAAAATTTATATACCAAAATTATAAAAATTATATAATAATCAATGTTGAAAGGTTTTATAAAGTATTATGAAAAGACATAAAATAAAATATCATACTTTTGATCCGATGTAGCAAAAGATTCTTTCAGCCTTGGATTGTCAAATTCGTTCAATTGATCACCTGAAATTCAGCGAATTAATTAATAATAAATATTTTAATATGTAAATTAAAGCACTTAAGGACATTAAAATTAACATTTATTATTTCGCATTCGGAACATAATGTAAAGATTATTTATTGATATTAAAGTTTTTTTTCATTATTTTGAAAAAAACTGGAATTCAGATCACAAGATCCTTTTTAATTTGTATTTTAATGAAAATATTTTTCGTATTTGGTTTAATTGTTATAAATATATTTGTTAAGAGCATTGAGACAATTATTATAACTTTTATTACTATCACATTTAGAGTTTTCATAACTCTCGGAAGATCGTTCACAGTTTGATATCCTTCTAATTAGTTTTATTTCTATCTTATTAATAATGATTATTCAAACAATTTTTCTTAAAATCTTTCTAAAATAATTATAATTTTTTAATTTCCAAAAATATTTATTAAAATTAATAATTTTAACCATTTCATTATAAGAACTCTAAATAAATAAAAAATTTATATCAAATTGTAAAAATTTAAATTTTATAATTTATAAAACTTCATAGACACAAATATAATTTTAAAGCTATACTTTAAAATTTTCTAAAATTATAAAAATGTCTTTTAATTAGGATATATAAATTTGATTTACATTTGTTAATTTCAAAAATTCAAACTTATAAGATTATTATCATTTCGTTATTAATAATAATAACTTATTATTATTTTAACAGTATATTTACTAGACGCGTCATTTTTACGCTTTTCGATTTTATTACTTAAAGCACAAAAAAATCCGTTCTGATTTTTATTTTATCTCTTGTGCTGACTTTTATCATTTTAATGAGGAAAACATATACCGAAGTCTATTTTCTTTAAAAGTTTTGAAATATTAAAATTATCTATATGGTATACCTATCTCTACGGATGTGTGTCAATCTGATGCGATTCTAATGTAAATGTTGAAAAATAAATATATCGAGTATTGAAAAATAAAATAAAAGTTTTATATTATTTTGACAAAAAGCTCTTCTTTATCATCTAAATATGTTTAGGAGAGAAGATAAAATATTGAAAAACATAATCAGTGTTAGTAAGGAATTTTCCGGTTCTGAAGAGGATGAAAACGAAGTTATACAAAACGAAAATGAAAGTCAGAATTTGGAATGTGATGAAAGTATGCAAGCAGGCGAATTCTCAGACAGTGAAAAAGAAAATCAACAGAATTTATGTTTTTGCAGAAAAAGGATGCGTATCCTATGCGAATTTGATTCTAAGACAAGTATTCCAAGAACGTCCTAAAATTCGGATGCATTCTGAGGAACAGAAATAGCGATCGATGGTACAATTTGGACAAAATAAAAAGTGGACAGATTTAGTAGTCGATCACCTACTTATAAAATCTTCAAAGATATCATGGGCTTACTGGTTACACTAAACGGAATGTAATGGAAGGTAACGTAAGTAGTGCCTTTCAATTTATTATAACCAAAAATATGATAGAACATATAAAATTTTGTACCGAAGAAGAAGTTCGTCATGTTTTGGAAACAGATTGGAGCATTTCAACCACCGTGCTATTTTCATTTATTGGAATTTTGTACACTCGGGGAGCGTATGAAGCAATTCGCTAATTACTTTTTATTTGTGAACCAATAAATTGGTACCCGCTTGTGTTTCTAATACAAAGCCTAGAGATGAATTCATGCTAATTTTTAGATTATCCGATTTGATAAAAAACTGAACGATCTAAACGTTTAAGTACCGAAAAATTCGCAATGATATCCGAAATATGGAATTAATTTATACAAAATATCCAATGCTGTTATAAACCTCACGAGAATATTTCAACTGACGAGCAACTCTTCCTTACTAAAGCCCGTTGCAAATTTAAACAATATATGCCAAAAAGCCGAAAAAGTTTGATATAAAGTTTTAGTTGGCAGTAGATGTTCAATGTAAATACGTTATACACGAGTTCCCTTACTTAGGTAAGGATGAAACGCAAAATTCAACACACTTGGTGAATTTGTAGTTTTAAAGTTAGCCGAACAATATCTTTATCAAAGAAGAACAACGGATATTTTTTTCACCAGCATTCGTTTAGCTAAAAAAATTGGCCGCGAAAAGTACTAGTTGATGTGGAACTATTCGAGTAAACAAGAGAAAACTTCCAAAGCCAGCAAAAATCAAGAAAGATAAAATGAAGTTGTATTCGTCACAACATTATAAATCAACACATTCATACAATTTAAAATATTCCTCACAATATTGAAAGTGCATTTTTTAATATTTATTTTAACGAGATGTATGTCGGTTTTCCTGAGATGGACCAGACCTTTTTTGCTAGATGACAATTACACGACGACGAAAATATAAATTTTAGATATTTTGAACATGTGTATGACGTGTTCTTATGTGATAATGTTTAATCCATATAGTTTATTAATGAAACTGTTAATTCTGACATGTATCTTTCAAATAAAAATACAAAGTTATTCCTTATAATTGGCGGAAGTTCAGAGATGATATTATTTAGCAGTAAAATAATGCCTAGCCATATAAAATATAACAAAAATATTTTACAGATAATAAGATAAAAGTTTTTCTTCGGTTTCGACACACTTCAGACCTTTTTTTAAAATAACTATAAAGTAAAGACAATAAAAAGAAAATTAAAAAGTTTAAAAAAATAAAGTGGTATTGAAGACAGAAAAATGAATGTCTTACGAAAAAATTATACCTTAGATAAAAACCACGTTATTTATTTAACTCTGTGAAAACTTAATTTCATTATTTGTTGAAGTTTTGAAAAACTTGTACCAGTCAGTCAAATTTATGAACATTTTTTTCGTTTTCTGCTTTTGATAAAGACTGATAATAAGGAGATTATATATCATCTACAAGAAACAAACGAAATTTAAAGACCTTGCAGAATCCTTGTCTCCAGTTGGATTAGAGAGTTTTACTGTGATAGGAACTGTTTGTTTGAAGAATAAAATGGTGAAAACCCTAAAGAAAATTTCAAATGGCATTTAAAAGATGTAAAATATATTTTTAAAGAAAGAAATCATCCAGAAAGAGCTATCAATTAGACCCAAGAGGAGAGTATTGAAGTTTTTGCCAGAATATAATTCGTCTTTAAAAATAAATTTATGAGTTAACTTAATTCAATGTACAGATGAGTTTTTGTTTTTTGTGGAAAATAGTTTCGATATTCCTCATTATAAAAGACAATATTTAATTGAAAGTTAATAAGGATTCAATTATCTAAAAATTTTTTAAAAGCGATTTGTTAAATAAAAAGACTTTGATTTTTTATTTATTGTTAGATCTCGTAACTGTTTATCTAAAAATTATAAATTTAATAGGTAATGTAAATACGATAGTGAATTTAAAACTTAATTTTAATAAAAATGATGTAGATAAGGGTACCATACCTTTTTCAGAAATCAAGTCTTTGTCAACTGTATTAATAACTACTTTACCAATTACATTTACAATAGGGAGAAAAAGAATAAAAATATAATATAGGAGGATCTAAATATTCCATTATTATTTTAATTTGATAAAAATTATTATAAATAAAGCTTTACAACCTTTATTTCATGAATAAAAAAATATCAAAAAGGATTTTTTTCATCAGATTCACCATTTAAATCAATGCATTTATGCGAACGTTCATGAATTGATAAAACGGTACATTTTAACATTACAGTCGAAATCATAGTGTTTTTCGTACGATTTAAATCTTTGAGAAATTTTAAAGAACTCGAGATTTCGTCATATATAATATCTTTTAAATAACCCCAGACAAGAAATCCAGAGACAAAAGACCTGGTCATCTCACAAACCAAGGTAATGGATCTAATATATTTAATATATTACTCAACATTAAAACAGATCCTCTTGCAATGAGGAAACACTGCCTTTTTTTCCCATATGGCTTTTTATCCAAGGAGCTCTTTCTTTGGAAGTCTTAAATTTCAATCATAGTTGCAAAGACAATGGGCATCAGCGTCACAATTAGTTTCCTAGCAAGGATCATCCTCCTTACCGCAATAAACAATCCTACGTATGCAGAAATCTATGTTAAGTAGTAGATCAAGTGTTGTCGTTTAATGTTCTGTGCTTTGTCTCAAGATATAGCACAGAATGTTGACAAACTCAAACTAAACATTTGTTCTATAGCTTTTCGACCACAAACTCATTATTAGAACTTGACCGGTGTTCTTCAATTACAAGAGCAACCTCATGAAAGATTTCTTGCAATGAAATATTATGTGGGTCTTTGTTTTGTAGTAAGATATGGTCTTACTGAAGACCAAGGCATTGTTGTAAGCAGTTACGTCAGGTTAGGAACTCAGTTGATATGAACTTTTTGGGACCCCAAGATACTCATTCAGCTAAATGAGTATAGGTAATCTGGTTTTTTTTATCAATAGAAGATGTCATTGTGACACTGACTTACATTATTTTTTATTGGATGGATAAATCCAACAGGCATACGTTATTTTATCATAAGGATAGTAACACATATTTTTTTAATGAAGTAGAAGGATTTTTAATACGGATTAATATCAGAACTGATCTGTAAATACGATGCAGCAGAAAAGGGGTTTGTTATTTTTATTTCCAGTAAAGTTAGTCTGGAAGCTGTTCTCCGTCAAAATGATTACAATAAGCCATCAATTCTTATTGTAAATTTTATCGAGATGTCCGAAACGTAAGACAATCTGAAGATTGTTCTTGATGTAATTATATATCAGTATAATAACTAGTCTATTTAAAGTGATCTAAAGACAGTCTTTATTCATTGGGCTGCAATAAACATATGTTAAGTATGAATTTGGAACAGTTGTGATGGCGTTCATCACTACACTGAAAAGGAATGACTTGCATGTACTTATCAGGTATCTGATATATTTATAATATCCTTCATAAGTGAATCCCAAAAAATATTCTTATTTGTTCTTCAAATAATATTTGGTCTGTTTGTCATTTTTGTAAGGATGAGACCTAAAGATTTCACTGAATTCATTTTTCTAAAAGAGAAATTCCAACCAGTTCTTTCAAGTGCCAAACTCAGTACCTCAGATCCGAGATGTTATTCCCAGTCCAAGCTTCAGATGAAATCTACATTCAATTCAGTTAAATTCAGTTAGAGACCTGAAATTCATTTTTCGATGTTATAGAAAGCGTTTTGGTTAACTACAGGTGTGAGCAGTATGAAGAAAGAGTAAACAAACTAATCGTTGGATATAAAATTTG
>MQRK01159227.1:0-13527 GCA_001938485.1 Girardia tigrina | reverse complement strand
TTAAAAATTATTGGGAGAGAGTGTCATGTGAAGCATTGTTGATAAGATCATGTGATCCTAAAATCAATGTTCAAACAGCACTCTCAACTAATTTGTTAAGAGTTGTCGATTAGACTTACTTAAGTGATTACATAATCATTCATTTCTTATATAAAAGCAATAAAAAAGAACATAATCAGTGATCTGATGATGACGGTAAAACCGTCGAAATATATTATCCTAAAATATATTTTTAAATGGCGTTTATTTGTTTATAAATATTTTAGAGTGTCTAATCATTATTTTGAGAAACGGATATTGTAACATCGTTAATTTGATCAATCAAGAATGACGAATAACTCTGAAAGTGTTGTTGAGAATTGTTGTGATAGCAATCATGAATACCCTAATGATAAGTCTGGGTAGCAAAAATATGGAAACATATCATAAGAGAATATACAGAAAAAATATTTTAAAATAAAGTAGAAATATATAAACATTAGGTAAAATAATCTTTTGCATTTATTTTCAATAAAATAAATTGGAATGTTTATTGAATTTACTTTTTGAATCTTTCTTATGAAACCAAAACAACGATACGATTCACCCGAATTCGAGCAGATGTCGACATCTACCCCTAGAGATCGAACATGACAAGACATCTGGGCTGGAAAAATATTTAACGAAAATGAAAATTTACGTTCTTAGTAAATCATAGGAAATCTTCTGTGGCTATTTTATAATGCAAACATTGCAAAAATGTCTTTTATATTTTTTTATATTTTATCTTAAAACACATTTGTCTTGTCTCATTCATCGGATTATTTAGATGTATACCACAGTGGTACGTTTGCTTCTCCTTAACTTCAGTTCTCTTTGCAGAAAGAGAAGTTACTTTTCATTAAAGCTTTCGAAGAAGTTTCACAAAAAGCCCTTTTCTTTTCACTTTTTGTATTACGAATGGATTCTTTCAGAGTCAAAAATTCTTTAAGAGTTTCCCTTAATTACAAAAGTCAAATAACATCAAAGTAGTAATTTTCGAATTGTCCGGCACTGCAGGAAAAAAGAAATTGGGCCGGAAATTTCGAATTTTTCGACAAATGATATTATGAAAGCCGTATCAACTACCAATTTAGGTCTAAGAATTATAATAACTTAATCTTAAGTAATAAATCAATTAAATTAGTTTTTTTTATTTTTGCTAGGTTCGATATTAAAATTTGAAGTCATAACACCAATAACAATTTATTAAGATAACACAATAACATATTTTTCGAAAAACAATTTTTATTTTGCACAAATCTTTTTTTTACGTAAAGATAACGAAATATAAATACGAATACTTAATTTATTGTTTCTTTTTTTTGGATTTTACAAAATTAGTTTTATAACTTTTCTTTTATTAAATTTTTTTTTACTTTAAAGATTTTTTAAAAAATTCTTTCCTTTTATTTCATTTAAAAAATCTTCATATCAGAAATGTTTCAATTATAAATTTTTTATTTTAATAGCGAAACATATTTTTTTTAAAAAAAACTTAAACTTTTCATTTTGATTTTATATTTTTATAAAATATTCTGATAAAAAAACTCAAAGTTTTTGAGGCCAAATGTTTTTATCTTAAATAGCCCATTATGTGGGCCTCCCATCTCTTTCGAAAGGTATTGAGCTGTAGGCTCTTTAGAGGGTCCACCAAATTAAAGAATCTAGTAGCCCCCGATAGGTCTCCTACGGGGTCGTCAGCCTTCCGCTTACGAGTTCTCTTCGGTCCCCCAGTGAGAAACGACCAACCATGGTCGGATGTTCCATGGTTTAACATTCCTTTGGCCGATCCCGTGGACTTGGAGCAGCCAGCGAGGGGACATCTGAAGTTTCCTTTTGCCGTTTGGTCTGTTAGACGGAAACTCAGTACTTCTGAGGAGATCGCTTCTTGGGGAACAGTTGATGTGCTCGCACCGACGGTTGGTACCTGAATTGTGCTGGTACTTGTTGGTAAATCTTCATTTTCTCTGATGTTGCTTTCTTTCTGTGGTTTGTGACGTTTCTGTTGAGTCTTGGTAACTGTTTCTTCTGGAATGTTTGCTGATGAATGATCCTTCCGATAATGCCTTATTAACCACCTCTGATTGGAGTAGCTTTTTGAGCAATAATGGCACTGGTATGCTTTCTTTTCTGAGTCTGGTATAATTTTTTAGTGATCCTCATGAATATGACAATTCAGTCCTTTTCGCTCTGTAAATCCTTTGTTACAGTTTTCGAGATGGCAACAAACTGTATTCATCCTTAGCAAGTCTGTGGTCTTCTTTCCTGCTGTGTTCGCATTGCGAATTAGATAATCGAGTCTGTCTCGCATTCGGAGTTGAGCACCACTCTGCAGCAGAGTAATAAGACTTCCGACTCGCAGGCATTCCGATAGTTTTTGCTTTTTCCGTTCTCCGATCTTTGAGTCGCTCTCTATTGTACCTGAGAGTATTTGTATGCATTCCTGACCTTTTCCGGTTGCAAGATGAACGTGGAACAGGAGCCGTCTTCTGACAACGATGTCCATTGGGTGACTAAGTTCAATACTAATTGTCTCCATCCTGACTTTCTCTCTTTTGTCGATGTCTAGTGCTGTTCTCGTGCACATATTGTGTAATGCTTCTAATTTCTTTATCAGAGCTTCGTTAGTTCGCCAGTTTTCTGAACTATAGTACACCATGGGAAAGATGCAGCTTTCAATGATAGCTTTCTTACTTCAGATTGGTAGTAGATTACTCTTGACTACCGGAGCGATTTCTCTGAGTCTTGCGCGCCCTTTCTAAATCCTTTCCCTTACGTTTAACTTATATGTACCTTCCATAGAGAACTGGAATTCAAGATAGTTAAATTCAGATTCCCAGTCGATTTTCACATCGTCTTCCCTTGCTGCAGAGCTCACCTTTGGTCCATTGAGATTCATTATCTTCGTTTTTGCGATAATGATCTTTAGCCCCATTGAAGTGAACACTGTTCATAATATCTAAATTTGTCTATAGGCTGTTGTAGTCCTGATCCAACAGGTATAAATCGTTTGCATATGCTAGATGGTTGAGTTGAATCGTTCCCTTACCGTGTTTTACGTGAACTCCCCCATTCATTCCTTTTTCTGAAGCAATTTTCAGAGCTCGATCGAATACTATGTTGAATAGAATGGGGCTGAGTACACAGCCCTGTCTGACACCCTTCTTCATTATGAATTTGTTCTCTCCAAAATAGAACCTTCGAAGTTGTCATGAAATAGTCTGATGATTTCTAGAATTCTTCCGCAGATTCTGATCTTCTCTAGTGCAGCCCATAAGATCTTCCTTGACACACTATCAAAGGCCTTCTCCAAATCTATTAATATCACAAAGATATCATTATCCCCATACCTTGCATCTTCTTGCAGTTTTCTCAGGATACTGATCGCATGACTTGTACCTCTGTTACTGCGGAATCCAAATTGCCAATCACTTATGCAATTTTCTAGTATCGGAAGAATTCTATTTACGATAACTCTTGCTAGGATCTTTCCACCCACCTCTAGTAGAAAGATTC
This sequence comes from Girardia tigrina, assembly GCA_001938485.1. Lineage (NCBI taxonomy): Eukaryota > Metazoa > Platyhelminthes > Tricladida > Dugesiidae > Girardia > Girardia tigrina. The sequence continues at coordinate 9,990 of MQRK01159227.1, read as the reverse complement.
CTCGATAATTGTTCAGCTTTTGTCTGGATCTTTTACCTTTGTACATAATTATGACTCTTGCTTCGCTCCATGTTACAGGAAATGCTTCGGAGCCTGTCCGTATATTACTAAAACAATCACAAACTTTCCTACATAATTCTGCACCACCCAATTTGTATAATTCTGGAATAATTCCATCAGCACCCGTTGCTGTACCATTGTTGAGTTGATCAATGGCTTTTCCAATTTCCTCTATATTTGGCGGAACATTCAAGTGATCCAGTGTATTCATACAACGTCCAATCAGGTTAATGCCTTCAATTTAAGTCTTCAGGTTTAAGTCTTCAACTCACCAAGGTTGAAAAAATTTTGACTTCTCCTTGGGGATTCCATGTTCCGAAAAACATATCAGTCTAGCAAATTCAAATCTGGAGATTATTGGATTTAAGGCGCTATATTCAATACCCAATCTTGGAGAAGATTAATTGTAATGACTGCTGCGTGGGGTCATGCGTTATCATGCATCAAAAAATTACAATTGGTATATTACAAAAATTGAGTTTTGTGAACACTAATTTGATATCTATCCAAGCTTTAAAAATATAATCATGGTGAATCCGGAGTTTGTGTATTGTCCCTTGCGCCAATGTATTGACTAGTAGGAACTATGCTCCAACCCGTGTACTAATGTACTCCACAGACCAAGCCCTTAGACTCGATTAATGTCACCAACAATTCTCTCACCGCCAGCGGATAGAGTCATCGAAGTCATTTTTGCCATGCTTCATGGGACCGGGGGCATCACGGGCCCCCAGATTGCTCAGTGAATGACGTTACATACGATGCATTCCACGTCAGGTCTGCAAAGTTTGCAATCAGTCCAGCTATCTCATCCTCCCAAAACAAAGCATTTCAATAGGGAGAATAAGATTACCGACACCTTGGACTTACCTCCTTACTCTTTAACAGTGACTCAGTTAAAATGCCGGTAGTAGCTGGCGCTAATTACTTAGCACCATACACCTATCAAATGCTACTACCTACTGCCATTGAGTAATTCAGACCATCCGAGGGTACAGACCGCATAACGTCCCTAGTTTAGTTCATGAACCATCACACCGCTTCAATAGATTAGACCAGTATAGATCTCAACATTAAAAAAAATCGCTAATGTGGGCAAAAAACAAAACATTTCAATATGCTCACAATTGGCTGATCGAGATCCCACTGACCGAAAAAAAATCAATCTACTGTCACAATGCAACAATCCACTATCCTGGGACACTTCGTGGAAGTACTAGTTTCTTCTGGCTAGTGCAATGTATACCCTTGACAAACTAGAAACCCCAACCAGTCGGCACAGGAGGGTAAAAAACATCGTTTCTAGCCGTCTGAACGCGACCCGAATCATGTACAACAAACAAAACATTTCAAGGTTGTACTTCTTCAGGAAGAGTATATCAGTGAAGCTCACATGTCATGCTCCGGAACGTGAAATTAAATTTCTATCCCATTGCTGACTACCGAGTTAAATTAGAGCAACACAGTGTTCGTGTGTCCTTCGATCGATCGGGCCGAGTAAGTAAGTCATCTTACAGACGACTTACGCATGCGTCTTTCGGGTACTTTAGCCTAGAGGCAGGAGTCGAACTCGCTCTAGTTTCTCAGGGATACTACGTAGAAGTAAACCCACCTGGCCGCACAGGCGATCCCTGATAATCATGGTACATGTTTTTTTACCTCATATTTGAACCTCAGTAATATTAAAATTCTTATAAATGTAATAAAAAAAATTAAATGATGACTAAAAATAGTAAAATAAATTTATTAATTAAACTATTAAAATATTATTTGATATCAATTGCAAATTTTTATTATTTAAAAAGGATTTTAAGAACTTTGTCCATTTTAATGTTAACTAATGAGTAGAAGTGTCTTATCAAATTTTGAGTTAAGAAACTTTCACTTGTAAAGTGAATTTAAACTTTTCCGTGGTTACATAAAACTCATCCTTTGAAATAAGAGATTTTATTCTTACAATATATCCAGTAAAAAGAATCAATTTTAATGCTTACTATTCCAGGTTTTAAAATGATGAATTGTCTATTAAATGGGACCCAGTTTCATCTCTCTTTCAATTGTATTGAGATTATAGGCTCTTTTAAGAGTCTACATAAACTCAAAAACTTTACAGTCCCCGATAAACTTCACAATGGTAGGGAGTGTTTCGGTTTCCAAGACATCTTTGTCATCCCTCTAACAAAAAATCAGCCATGAACACAGTTCAATGGTTTAACTTAGCTTTGACTGTTTTGGTTTACTTAACATATCCGCAAAATGGACGTTTGAATCTCTGTCGCAAAGAGATCTGCGATTATAAAATGTAAATGTGTCTTCGGTACCTATCACAGTGGTACTGTGAGGGATTGATATATAGGGGACAATGCCTTGGGTCTTCTATCTTTGGTGACAAAAAACTTCCCTTACGATTTGTTGTCTAAAATAAACAAAACATTTAGAATCCGAATAAAAATATAAATACGTATGACAATTCAGGTTTCAATTGCTAGTTCAAACGTTCATTTACCAAATCGAGACTAAATAATCTAAAATGTATGAGCAACAAATAGACAATATCGCTTTATTGATGTGGATTTTTTAAGTATAGAAAGGAAGGCATTTGAAAAATATCATTTTGATAAAGTTTTTTATAATGTGTTTCCTTAAAGACAAAAAGAATACATATTTAAATGTACAAATGCAATGATACAGTAATTCAAATTATTTGAATATGTTCAAATTAGTTACAGTAAATCTTCATTCCAATTTCAAATAAAAATATATTATTAGACGTAAGATTTGGTTAATTATTTTATTTATATTTATATGATATAATTCACTATAAGAAAAATACAAGAAGTCTCTTACGTTGATCTCTTTCAAAGGTGCTGAGCCTTAGTGCTTTTTTACGGGTCCCTTCGAAGTAAGGAACCTAGCAGCTCTTTGATAGGCCTCCTATGAGGTCTGAGTACTTCAGTCTAGGTGACTTCTTTGGCATCCCTATCAGATATGGTCTACATGTTTAATTTCATTAGTAGCCCGTTCTCAAGTTTGATATTCACCACTCTTGATAGTCCACTTTAAATCGTCCGTTTCAAAGCAGTATCAAAGACAATGCTGAACAGGATAGGTCGTAAAACTCAACCTTGCCAGACTCTCTTGTTCATTGTGAATGACTCCTGTTTAGAGGACTCTTTAAAGTATTTGTGGAAGGCCATAATAATTTTCAGTATCCTCCAATTTATCTAAATATATTTAAACAACCCCCAAGAGACTCCCTGAGAAAAATATTGAATGAATTTTCTAAATCGATGAAAAGAAATAAATATCTATAATGTTGGCCTCCTCCCCACGGTTACCGGTGATAATGACTCGTAGAGTCTATAAGGAGCTGAGTCAGTTGTATCATTGGGTGTCACCCCTCAACTGATCATGGGCCCCGCCTTTAGACATTTCCACGATCCCGCTCAGATAGCATTGCCTTTCAAAGAGGTGGATTGCAGGTCCTCGCCCTCCGTACTATGTTGGTCCATTCACTATGTTGGTCAGCACCCCATCAAGGCAAGCTTCGGACACTTTAGCCTAGAGGGAACTCTAGTTTCCCAGGAACACCACGTGGATGTATGTCCGACTGGCTTAACACAGGTTACCAAAGTAACAGGTCCCCATCTCTAATGTAGCAGTTTTTACACCCGTGACAATTAAATTTTTAAACCAGATTAACTTTCATTCCACATTGTTTGACAGAAAGCTTGGAACTTTGGATGTCATTGAAACCACTTTGAAATTATCTATATCGCGATAAACAATCTTTTTACATGCTTTAAAACCTTCAGATTATGGTATTTTATTGACTTCTTTGTGTTCTTCTATTCCTTTTTTTATGTTGTGACTGTGTACAGAATTTGTCCAATGTGACCTCAATGTTGTGATTATTTTTTTTTGTTTTCGTACATTTTGTTTCTCATGATTTGCATTTCCAAAATTGGTTATTAAATAATATATTAATATATTAAGTTGTTGAAAAAGGAATGCAGGTTTTTGATTTTTTGTATTTACGCAATGTTATACGACTAAAGCATGTATGATGTTATGAGTCATTCGAAAGCCTTATTTATACTCTTTCAGATATATTTGTCTAAAACTTATTATAATATTTCTTTTGTTAATAATTTTGATTTGAATTGCAGATGTCAAAACGTGATTTTTGCAACATTTACTTCTACTAGTTCAAGCTAGGGTGTAATGCAGTTCAAACCACTCGAAACATCAACGAAGTTCGGGACAAGGGAAGTGTCAACGAATGTACAGTGTAGCGCTGGTATCAAAGGTTTCGCTCTGGTGATACCAGCCTGGAAGATGAGCCTCATGGCAGCCACACATCGAAGAGCTGAACGAAGGAGCCGGATTCACGCACGACTGTTCGAGCACTGCAGAAGAACTTAACGTTGATCCCTCAATCATCACTTGGTATTTGAAGCAAATTGGAAAGTCGACAAAGCTTGATAAATGGGTGCCTAACGAATTGAACAAAAGTTAAAAAAATCGTAGTTTTGATGAGTCTACCGTGCTTCTTCTGCTCAACAAGAACGACCCGTTTCTCTATCGGATTGTGAAGTGTGATGAGAAGTGGATTCTCTACGACAATCGGCGACGTTCGGTAGAATAGTTGGATCGCGATGAGGCTCCTCACCACTTTCAGAAACCGAAACTCCACCAAAAGAAGGTTATGGTAACTGTTTGGTGGTCTGCAGCCGGTCTCATCCATCACAGCTTTCTGAATCCCAGTGAACGATCACTGCACAGAAGTAATGCCAACAAATTGACAAAATGCATCACGAATTCCGACGTATGTGTTCAAGATTGGTCAATATGAAAGGGCCAATTCTCCTCCACGACAACGCCCGGTCACACATCGCAAAATCGACCCTACAATAGCTAAACGAATTTGGCTACGAAACTCTGCCTCATCCAGCTTACTCACTGGACCTCTCATCCACCAACTACTATTTTTTCAAGCATCTGGACAACTTCCTCCAGGAAAAATACTTCCTTTTAACGCTTTTATCGCATCCAGAACTCAGGAGTTCTACACTAGGGGCATCAATAAACTTGTTTCTCGTTGGCAAAAATGTATTGATTCTGATAGTTTTTATTTCGATTAATAATTGTTGATGAAGTATGAAACATAAATAATGATCACTCATATAAAAACGAGTTTCAAGTAAATTATATTGCAACAATATTGAAAATTTTATTATTATTGAAAATATAAAAATAAAAAGCTCCAAGACATTTTATCTGAAACAGATTATCAATTCCAGAATCTCCAAACAAATTCCCGTTCTCCAATCGAGATTCCAGACAGACAGATTCCCGAAATGATTATTTGTCACGGTCTGATCCGACAGGAACGAGACCCAGGACAATAATCACAATAATAATATCAAGACAATCCATCAGCCTGCATGGGACAAGTGCATCAGCATCAATCAGGAAATGGAACGCTCCCTCTAATTGACTGTCGCTCCCGCCAGAAATTATTCGATCAACAATTTTTGATCGACTTTCCCTACAAACTTTTTATATTTACTGTATTACTGTTTATCGGTTATCCCACGCAATTTTGTATCAAAACTTCATTGCCTGATCGACCAGAATCCAATTATCCAATTCGGTCGGCACAGTTCTCACATAAGTAACTAACACACACACACATATATATATACACACATACACGCATAGTTACACACGAACACAGAGAATACACAGAGAATACAGTTTTACAATCTCTCAATCTGATAATTATCATGCGTGTGTGTGAGTGCCTGTGTGCAAGCGTGCGCGAATCTAAAGAATACACACCGACTACCAAATGTGGCACACAACCAACAAAAGACGAAAGTCACAAACTTCAACTGAGTTTATCGTGAGTCATTTGGAATTGAATAATTATTACATAATTATTATACTATTTTTATAAAAATATATAAAAAAGCTGTGAAACGTTTTCAAATCTCGTGGATTATATATTATCGGTGAGCGATAATTATTATTATTATTTAATATTTATTTAATCAATATTTGTAAATCGTATTTTATTAATATTTTATATCGATGATAAAAAAATTTATAAATTGCTTTTTGTATTATTTTTTTAATATTAATTTTAAAAAGGTTTTATTTATTTTTTATTAGTTAAAAATAATAAATTAATTAATTTTTTTAATAGATTGATAATTAAAAATAGCGTTTCAATCAGAGAAATAATTTTCGTTTCGAAAATTAAAAAAAATAAATTCAAAAAATTAATAAATTATTTATTTTTCAGCACTTTTTAATGATAAATATTATTGATTATTATTTCAAATTTATTATATTTAGATAAATGTTGTTCGTGTTGTTAACTATTATTTCTTTTTATTATAATAATAATACAATAAAACGTTTTAAAAAAAATAATCGATAATAATAGATTAAGATTAAATTTAAGAGTGAATTTTTATTTCTTAATTTTTATTAAATTTTAGATTTAATTAAATAAATGAAAAATAGTTTTTTCAAATAATATTTATAAATAATTTATAAAATAAAATGATTTTTAAGATGAATATTTTCTGTGATAAAATTAACCCTTATCAAAGTAAGTTTATTTAATTTGAAAAATGTCCACTAAGATAATTACCAGTCGCAAACAGTTGTTGTGGGATAAATTTATAGGATGGCATTTATCGGATATACATTTGGAATTTTGTGTCAATAGACGAAAATTGCGTTTGGGGAAACTTTCCCCTTATTTTTCTATTTTACTTGAGAAATCTTTTGCGAAAAAAATATCGATAAAATCTCTCTGAATTCAAATTCTTTTATCCTTCTAAAAATTCAGAATCCTTATTTATATAATAATAATTAAAATAATTTAATAAAAAAAGTAATTTTTAATAAAAAATATAATATAAAATAATGAATAATAATTGCGAATCATTATTGATAAGACAATACAGTCCATCAATAAACATTCAAAATGAACAAAAAAGCCATTTCAAATTCTAAAATCTTTAATAAAAATTTTAAAACATTTTGCCATTTCTATCCAGTAATATCTTTAATTAAATAAATATTTAATTAAATTGAAACATATTAATAAATTTATAAAAAAGTAACATGGAATAAAAAAGTAACTGACAAATATTACTGCTGACGATGGCAGATGAATTCCGAAACATGTACAATAATTAATTTCTTAAAAAGCTTTAACAAAATTATTTTTCATATTATTTTTATAATGCTATTTTATTAAAAGCAAAATTTTTACAATAACAAGTGGTCGTTTTCATTAATGTAATCACCATTACTTTCTCCAATGAGCTGTAGCTATAAAATTCCGCGGTGGTAAAATTCTGGTGTTTTTGAGTCGAAAACCTTTTGAAATGCCTGTTCAACGTGTTCATATTCAATGAAGCTGCATCCACGAAAGAAATTTTTTAGTGACCGAAAACATGATAACCGGATGGACAACATCTGGGCGGTTGTTGGTAGTTTGAGAACATCCTAGCCCAATTCTTCAAGTTTTTAGCGCGTCCGGCGTAAAACAAAAGGTCTGTCGTTGTCTTGTTAAAAACAAACACGTGCCGTGTTGATACCACAAACACGCAAAGCGGCCGGAACACGGTCTAATTGAGTGCAGTAAGCTTCAGAAGTGATGGTTTGACCGCACGGAAAGAGTTTCTAGTGAACAGGTTTCGTTGCCATACACCAAACGCATAGCATTACTTTTTTTGATGCGGATCACTTCGAGGCGTTCATTTTCCAAATTGACCGGGACTTAGCCATTGGTTTTTGTGCTTCGGTTATGTTAGACAACCTGTTTTCGTCGAACATCAAAATCTGTTGCAATCCACAGCGGCTGAATCTGTGCAATAGTCAAGATTAATCGTTATTTCGCTGTGTTTTAACATTTCATTGAGTTCGTGCGGGACTTCTTGACCACATTTATTGTTTTTGTTCATTTTCTGAAGGTTACAAATAATGATTATATGGAAAGTTTTGAGTTTTGCGGTTAGTTTGCGTGTAGTTTGGGTTTGATCAACTCCAAAAGAACGGCATAGCCTCGTTTATTCATGGTTGTCGAGTTTCCATAGAGCCTTTTATCTTTACGATGTGTATTGCTGAGCGGAATTTCGCAAAATATTGAAACATGTTTTTCCAGTAGATTAATCTCGGCAGCGGTTAGCGCAAATGTTTTTAGACGCTTCCACTGCTGTTTGAATTTGTAAAAAATCAAGGGCCGAATTTCTTCACATTTTTTTTACATTTTAACTTGTTCTTAAAATCAATAACTTTTCATAGAAAAGACTTTACAATGCGAATAATAAATAAAATGGTCTTAAGAATATATAATATATAAAATTAATGTAAGACAAAATTAAATTAAAAATTTTATTTACAGTTTTTTAAATAACTGACAAAACTTTCATTCCAACTTAATATATTTTCCTAATATATTTCTAAATAATTATAATTTTTATTCTCCCCTAATTTTATAATTAATTATTTTTTGAGGATTTAAAATAATTAATTATTGAATGTTTATTTTATTTAAATAGAAAATAATGATGAATTATTCCAATAAAAATTTAATTTTTAAAAATTATTAATTTATATGATTGTCATTAAAGAAAACAGAAATCATCGCATTAAATAGTTCACGATTGCAGTCGAGAGATTAATAAAAAATTAATAAAAACGTAATGAAAATATTAATTATTTAAAGTAAGTAATGAAAAGCAAATAGAAAATGTAGAATCCATATAAAATATTTATTATAATTTATATATTGAAATAAATATTTTTAACAAGAAATTTTTAAAACATTCAAGTTTTTTATTATTGAAGTAACGAGTCTGAAGAACAAGTCAAAATTTATTGATAACCGATACAAACACACTCAAAGTCTCCGCCACTTCAGTTCATTTAAAAAAATTATGCTGATAATTATCCACATGACCCTCTGCCCTCAAGGTACACAAGCAGACATCTCTTGTGTACGAGGGAACCCGATCACCGTCATGAAGCGGAACTCCCGCATAGACAGTCTTCGAATTTCGCTGGGTGGCGAAAGACCTTTCCGGTTCTATCTCGTCCGTCATTGTCACCGTTCACGGTTGGTAGGACCAACCGCACATGACTCATGTCGTAAGTTCTACCATCAATTTCTACTTGATGCGGTAGGTACAACCCAGTGATGGTCCCATGTCTCTATTGTGACATATGCGTTATACCACGCAACCGTCTCACCCTTTGCCCTGTTGCTCCGAGCCACAATCCGTTTGATCGTCGTGTGGCTGCGTTCCATAATCCCATTGATGCTGGATTTCCATCTGAAGTGAGTTTCAATACATTATCGTTCAAGATGTTTCAACACTCCCGACCCCTTAAATGTACTGTAATTATTGAGAATTAGCTCTTCTGGTGGACCGATTTCGTTCCAGATGCTGCTCATCCCAGAGCAGATGTCTGCTTCACTCTCAATCACCATTTAGCGCCATATCACGAAGCGCCCCGGTCCACAGTCTTCCATAGTTAGGAACTTTTCTTCCCCAACGTGCGTTACGTCCACTGTAACTCGAGTCCACATTTTCTTCACTCGGAGATCACCTTTCTCCCACTAAATTAGCGATGGGTTGATCGATGCACACTGCTCTGACCTGATCTTCTGACCCTTTGACTGGATCCAATATCTTTCTTGCCAGGAACATCGATCTTCTCATTCCAAAATTATGTATCTCGTGAAGTTGCTTAAGGCCATCCGCCGATTCCTGCTGACTATTACTGCCATTGCCTCCACCGGGCCTCTCACCAACGTCCACCAGCCGCAGGCCATGTAATGACCCACATACCGACTGTTCCACGCAAATAAGTTAAGGCGAGTAACACGCCCCGGTAATAGTG
>MQRK01159226.1:0-14069 GCA_001938485.1 Girardia tigrina | reverse complement strand
TATGTTTTGCAATAAATCACATACTCCTTTAGGATTGTGTTCGGACATTGTTTATCAATACACATGTAATGGGTGCAATGCCACATACACCGGAGAGACTGCCCGTCATCTCTGCAAACAAGTTCAAGAACACAGTCAAAAAGGGGGAAAGAGTAATATTGCTGAGAATAAAAAAACGTGTAAATGTAATATGAGCATAAATGATTTTAAGATTTTGTGCAAGCATTTTAAAAATTATTGAGAGAGAGTGTCATGTGAAGCATTGTTGATAAGATCATGTGATTCTAAAATCAATGTTCAAACAGCACTCTCAACTAATTTGTTAAGAGTTTTCGATTAGACTTACTTAAGTGATTACATAATCATTCATTTCTTATATAAAAGCAATAAAAAAGAACATAATCAGTGATCTGATGATGACGGTAAAACCGTCGAAACATATTATCCTAAAATATATTTTTAAATGGCGTTTATTTGTTTATAAATATTTTAGAGTGTCTAATCATTATTTTGAGAAACAGATATTGTAACATCGTTAATTTGATCAATCAAGAATGACGAATAACTCTGAAAGTGTTGTTGAGAATTGTTGTGATAGCAATCATGAATACCGTAATGATAAGTCAGAGTAGCAAAAATATGGAAACATTTCATAATAGAATACATAGAAAAAATATTTTAAAATAAAGAAGTAGAAATATATAAACATTAGGTAACATAATCTTTTGCATTTATTTTCAATAAAATAAATTCGAATGTTTATTGAATTTACTTTTCGAATCTTTCTTAAGAAACCAAAACAACGATACGATTCACCCGTATTCGAGCAGATGTCGACATCTACCCCTAGAGATCGAACATGACAAGACATCTGGGCTGGAAAAATATTTAACGAAAATGAAAATTTACGTTCTTAGTAAATCATAGGAAATCTTCTGTGGCTATTTTATAATGCAAACATTGCAAAAATGTCTTTTTTATTTTTTTATATTTTATCTTAAAACACATTTGTCTTGTCTCATTCATCGGATTATTTAGATGTATGCCACAGTGGTACGTTTGCTTCTCCTTAACTTCAGTTCTCTTTGCAGAAAGAGAAGTTACTTTTCATTAAAGCTTTCGAAGAAGTTTCACAAAAAGCCCTTTTCTTTTAACTTTTTGTATCAAGAATGGATTCTTTCAGAGTCAAAAATTCTTTAAGTGTTTCCCTTAATTAAAAAAGTCAAATAACATCAAAGTATTAATTTTCGAATTGTCCGGCACTGCAGGAAAAAAGGAATTGGGCAGGAAATTTCGAAATTTTCGACAAATGATGTTATGAAAGCCGTATCAACTACCAATTTAGGACTAAGAATTATAATAACTTAATCTTAAGTAATAAATCAATTAAATTAGTTTTTTTATTATTGATAGGTTCGATATCAAAATTTGAAGTCATAACACCAATAACAATTTATTAAGATAACACACAATAACATATTTTTCGAAAAAAAATTTCGAAAAACAATTTTTATTTTGCACAAATCTTTTTTACGTAAAGATAACGATATATAAATACGAATACTTAATTTATTGTTTCTTTTTTTGAATTTTACAAAATTAGCTTTATAACTTTTCTTTTATTAATTTTTTTTTACTTTAAAGATCTTTTAAAAAATTCTTTCCTTTTATTTTATTTTAAAAATCTTCATATCAGAAATGTTTCAATTATGGATTTTATATTTTAATAACGAAATATATTTCTTTTAAAAAAAATCTTAAACTTTTCATTTTGATTTTATATTTTTATAAAATATTAAGATAAAAAAACTCAAAGTCTTTGAGGCCAAATGTTTTTATCTTAAATAGCTCATTATGTGGGCATCCCATCTCTTTCGAAAGGTATTGAGCCGTAGGCTCTTTAGAGGGTCCACCAAACTAAAGAATCTAATAGCCCCCGATGGGTCTCCTACGGGGTTGTCAGCCTTCCGCTTACGAGTTCTCTGCGGTCCCCCAGTGAGAAACGACCAACGATGGTCGTATGTTCCATGGTTTAACATTCCTTTAGCCGATCCTGTGGACTTGGAGCAGCCAGCGAAGGGACATCTGAAGTTTCCTTTTGCCGTTTGGTCTGTTAGACGGAAACTCAGTACTTCTGAGGAGATTGCTTCTTGGGGAACAGTTGATGTGCTCGCACCGACGGTTGGTACCTGAATTGTGCTGGTACTTGTTGGTAAGTCTTCAATTTCTCTGATGTTGCTTTCTTTCTGTGGTTTGTGACGTTCCTGTTGAGTCTTGGTAACTGTTTCTTCTGGAATGTTTGCTGATGAATGATCATTCCGATAATGCCTTATTAACCACCCCTGAGTGGAGTAGCTTTTTGGGTAATAATGGCACTGATATGCTTTCTTTTCTGCGTCTGGTATTTTCTGGTGATCCTCGTGAATATGACAATTCAGTCCTTTTTGCTCTGCAAATCCTTTGTTACAGTTCTCGAGAATGCAACGAACTGTATTCATCCTTGGTAAGTCTGTGGTCTTCTTTCCTGCTGTGTTCGCATTGCGAATTAGATAATCGAGTCTGTCTCGCATTCGGAGTTGAGCACTACTCTGCAGCAGAGTAATAACACTGTCGAGACTGGCGGTTTCTCCGAACAGCCATTTCACATCGACTCGCAGGCATTCCGATAGTTTTTGCTTTTTCCGTCCTCCGATCTTTGAGTCGCTCTCTATTGTACCTGAGAGTATTCTTTGTACGCATTCCTGACCTTCTCCGGTTGCCTGATGAACGTGGAACAGGAACCGTCTTCTGGCAACGATGTCCTTTGGGTGACTAAGTCCAATACTAATTGTCTTCATCCTGATATTTTCTCTTTTGTCGATGTCTAGTGTTGTTCTAGTGCACATATTGTGTAATACTTCTAATTTATTTATCAGAGCTTCGTTAGTTCGCCAGTTTTCTGAACTATAGTACACCATGGGAAAGATGCAGCTTTCAATGATAGCTTTCTTACTTCAGATTGGTAGTGGATTACTCTTGACTACCGGAGCGATTTCTCTGAGTCTTGCGCGCCCTTTCTTAATCCTTTCCCTTACGTCTAATTCACATATACCTTCCGTAGAGAACTGGAATCGAAGATAGTTAAATTCAGATACCCAGTCGATTTTCATATCGTCTTCCCTTGCTGCAGATCTCACATTTGGTCCATTGAGATTCATTATCTACGTTTTTGCGACATTGATTAGAACACTTCTATTTCTCCTCTAATATCCATTTGTAACCCATTTGCTGCCGTCAATTTTTGATTTGTTCGTTCCACGTTTATGTTATTTATTTTCTTAACCATATATCACGTCGTTTATCACGTTTAGTGCAACTCCCGTATCTAATAGGCATTCAATCTCGATGTTCTCAATCGTAACATTTATGCTTGGTCGTCCTGTAGTTTGTTATACATAATCGGTACATTTTCCTCATTTTTAATTATTAAGAGTTCTCCTGATTTATCCGATATCTTTTTAATAAACTTAATCAATTTATGATCTATTTCCGGTTCCTGGTCGTTCATACTTTGTGACTTATTTTTATCAATTTTACTACAACGATTACTATTATTTAATTTACTACTAATATTATTTATATTACTGATATTATTACTATTATATATATAATTTATATGGCTTGGTTTGTGTAATGAAAGACTTACTGTAGTGCCAAGATCGGTTCTTCGTCGTCTTGGCATTGCTCGTTTTTTCCAGATTCTCTGCACTCTTCTTCTTCCATCATTGCAATCTGTCGCCTCTTTGAAAGCCTCTCAGGTATTCCTCCGACTTCCAGTTTCTCCCGTCTCTTTCCTGACTCCGTGGTGGCTGTCGATTGTCCCTCTGAGTTGTCCCATGGTTCTTTTCTCTCTTGATACTCGTTCCTTCTGTGATGACGTCAGTTCAGATTCGTGTAACATACATCCGCCTCATGTCCCGGATCGTTACACCTGTTACATATTATCGTCTTACATTCTCGGCGCAAATGGCCCGTTTCTCCACATGCGTAACACGTGATCTTCTTTTCTGGCTTACATTCACTGCTTCTATGGCCTATTTCTTTGCAGTTCCAGCTTGTATTGTTGTTACACAAAGGAGGTCGTCTCTCCGATGTTTCCCTTTTCCTCACCGAATTCCCGGCTGTGTTTCCTCTTTTTACCGCTTCCCTATATGTTAGTGATCTTCTTTATTTTTATTTATTTTTATTTATTTTTTTTATTATTTATTTATTTTTATTTTTATTTATTTTTATTCTTTATTTCCGGTATCTCCTTTATGTCTCTGAGTTTAATCTCCTTTTTCACATCACTGTCATTTGATCCGTGAATTAGAAGACATCTTTCTATCTCTTCTTTTGTCCATTGGTGTTTTACTAATTTTTCTGCTAATTTATGTACTTTAGCAAAGTACTCCTCGATCGATTCTCCGGACCTCTCGAAATGTACGGCCTCTTCTAAGTCTTCCATCAATGTGCTTTTCTTAAGGAAAGCTTCACTAACTCGGGCTTCATATCCTTTTATATCCGCAGGAACACTTTCATATATTGGTATTAACTCATGGGATAATAACCCTATCACCAATATTTCTTGAATATTTTCCTGGACCTTTGCCACTTTGAAATATCGAGCATAAGCCGATATAAATGTTTTGACATTGTCCTGTCTACGATATTTTTCCGGCATTAGTCTCCCAATCAACTGATCCGAGTTGCTAGCTATGGTCGCCATATTGGGTTCTTGATCAAAAGACATTATCATGAACACAAAAATTTATTTATATAACAATTTGAATTTTTTTAAACAAATATTTTTTGAGGAACTTTTGTACTTTCTTTTTTACACAACCAATATAAATAAAAATAGATATAAATAAAAATATGGTTAGTATATTTTTTACAAATTAAAATTCTATATTTTCTTTTATAAAAAATTATAGTGAATTAAAATTTTGTCACAAAGATTTTGTTGTGTCTTTTATTAATTTTTCAATTTTATAGTACATTTAAAATTATCTGTTTCTCAATTACATTTTCCTAAAAAAATTAAAATCGCATTTTCTATTTAAGTCGAGTTAATGGTTTTACAATTATTTTTTAATTCCCATTTTAATTTCCAAAAAAAATTATAATTACTTTTTCCAAAAAAAATTATAACCACATTTTAAATTTACTTTGATTTAAAAGTTACCAAAATGGTTTAGTTTACTTTTATTTCGCAAATAAAATATCAAACTTAAATTACTTTTTATTTTATTTCAAATAAATATTTTCATCAAATTTGAAATTAACTTTTTTTACTTTATAATAAATCTTTACATAAATCTTTTAATAACCCTACTTAAAATTTATTTTATTTCTTACTTAAATTAATTTTTTACATTAAATTTCTGAAAATCTATTTTAACATATTTTTAACAATATTTTACGGAATGTAATTGTTTATTTAATAATTTGATAAGATTCAAAAATTTTATATTTTATGAACGCTCCCAACAACGAAAATTATCAATTGCTGTTATATTTTCTCATCAATTCTAATTTCTGAAGCTTTAACTTTAAATTCTTTACCAAGTGGAAAACACAACCAAGCATTTCGATGTTCAGAAATTAATTTGAAAAATCATTAATGAATGCTCGTTCATAATCTAAAGATACTACTTTGGGGTTAAAATTTGGTCTTGTAGTAAACAGTGAAATTCCTCTGTCAATTTTGCGAGTTGTTAGGCCTTTCATAAAATCAATCAAGTCTTCAACTCATCAAGGTTGACAAAATCTTGACTTCTCCTTGGGGAAAAAACATATCGGTCTAGCAAATTCAAATCTGGGGATTATGGGATTTGATGCGCTATATTCAATACCCAATCTTGGAGAAGATTAATTGTAATAAATCCTGTGTGGGGTCATGCGTTATCATGCATCAAAAAATTACAATTACAGGTAGTCGTCGACTTACGACCACGATTGATTCCGAAAGACCGGTCGTAACACGATTTGGTCGTAAGTTGAGTAGGCTATATGTATAGTACTGTGCAACTGGTACAACTGGTTTAATATTTGCAAAACATACAAAATTACAAAATACAGGTTTAAAAAATACAATAGGAAACATTTTTCCAATTGCAAAACATAACATATACAAATATATAGACATGTAGGAAACATTTTATTGGCCGCTGGTGTAGATAAAGACAGGCATAAACAAAGATAACTTCCTCTTGGTAGACATCTTGGGAGGGATTTGATGAAAAATATCTAAGACAGAAGGGATTACAGGTTGAAATGGTACACGCATATATGGTAGTGCTACCGGAACCTGGTATGCACTGTCGTACGCCGCGGCTAGCGATTGTGGTTGTAAAGTCGAATGGTCGTAAGTTGCATAGGTCGTAAGTCAACGACTACCTGTAGTATATTACAAAAATTGAGTTTTGTGAACACTAATTTGATATCTATCCAAGCTTTTAAAAATATAATCATGGTACATGTTTTGTTACCTCATATCTGAACCTCAGTAATATTAAAATTCTTATAAATGTAATAAAAAAATAAAATGATGACTAAAAATAGTAAAATAAATTTATTAATTAAACTATTAAAATATTATTTGATATCAATTGCAAATTTTTATTATTTAAAAAGGATTTTAAGAACTTTGTCCATTTTAATGTTAACTAATGAGTTGAAGTGTCTTATCAATTTTTGAGTTAAGAAACTTTCACTTGTAAAGTGAATTTAAACTTTTCCGTGGTTACATAAAACTCATCCTTTGAAATAAGAGATTTTATTCTTACAATATATCCAGTAATCAAGAATTAATTTTAATGCTTACTATTCCAGGTTTTGAAATGACGAATTTTCTATTAAATGGGACCCAGTTTCCACTCTCTTTCAATTATATTGAGATTATAGGCTCTTTTTAGAGTCTATATAAACTCAAAAACTTTACAGTCCCTGATAAACTTCACAATAGTGGGGAGTGTTTCGGTTTCCAAGACATATTTATCATCCCTCTTACAAAATATCTGCCATGAACACAGTTCAATGGTTTAACTTAACTTTGACTGTTTTGGTTTACTTAACACAGCCGCAAAATGAACGTTTCAAAGCAGTATCAAAGACAATGCTGAACAGGACAGGTCGTAAAACTCAACCTTGCCAGACTCTCTTGTTCATTGTGAATGACTCCTGTTTAGAGGACTCTTTAAAGTATTTGTGGAAGGCCTTAATAATTTTCAGCATCCTCCCATTTATCTAAATATATTTAAACAACCCCCAAGAGACTCCTTGAGAAAATGTTGAATGAATTTTCTAAATCGATGAAAAGAAGTAAATATCTATAATGTTACCGCGGTTACCGGTGATAATGACTCGTAGAGTCTATAAGGAGCTGAGTCAGTTGTATCATTGGGTGTCACCCCTCAAATGATCATGGGCCCCGCCTTTAGACGTTTCCACGATCCCGCTCAGATAGCATTGCCTTTCAAAGAGGTGAATTGCAAGTCCTCGCCCTCCGTACTATATGGGTCAGCACCCCAACAAGGCAAGGTTCAGACACTTTAGCCTAGAGGGAACTCTAGTTTCCCAGGGACACCACGTGGAGGTATGTCCGACTGGCTTAACACAGGTTACAAAAGTAACAGGTCCCCGTCTCTAATGTAGCAGTTTTTACACCCGTGACAATTAAATTTTTAACCCAGATTAACTTTCATTCCACATTATTTGACAGAAAGCTTGGAACTCTGGATGTCATTGAGACCACTTTGAAATTATCTATATCGCGATAAACAATCTTTTTACATTCTTTAAAACCTTCAGATTATGGTATTTTATTGACTTCTTTGTGATCTTCCATATTCTTTTATTCCTTTTTTATGTTGTGACTGTGTTCAGAATTTGTCCAATGTGACCTCAATGTTGTGATTAATTTTTTTGTTTTCGTACATTTTGTTTCTCATGATTTGCATTTCCAAAATTGGTGATTAAATAATAAATTAATATATTAAGTTGTTACAAAAGGAATGCAGGTTTTTGATTTTTTGTATCTACCGTAATGTTATACGACTAAAGCATGTATGATGTTATGAGTCATTCGAAAACTTAATTTATACTCTTTCAGCTATATCTGTCTAAAACTTATTATAATATTTCTTTTGTTAATAATTTTGATTTGAATTGCAGATGTCAAAACGTGATTTTCGCAACATTTACTTCTACGAATTCAATCTAGGGCGTAATTCAGCTCAAACCACTCTAAACATCAACGAAGTTCGGAGCAAGGGAAGTGTCAACGAATGTACTGTACAACGCTGGTATCAAAAGTTTCGCTCTGGAGATACCAGCCTGTAAGATGAACCTCATGGCAGTCGCCCATCGACGATTGACAACGACGAATTGAAGGAGTTAGTGGAAGCCGATCCACACACAACTGTTCGAGCACTACAGAAGAGCTTAACGTTGATCCTTCAATCATCGCTTGGTACTTGAAGCAAATTGGAAAGTCGATAAAGCTCGATAAATGGGTGCCTCACGAATTGAATGAAAGTCAAAAATTCGTCGTTTTGATGTGTCTTCCGCACTTCTTCTGCTCAACAAGAGCCACCCTTTTCTCTATCGGATTGGAACGTGTGATGAGAAGTGGATTCTCTACGACAATCGGTGACGTTAGGTAGAATGGTGGGACCGCGATGAGGCTCCTCACCATTTTCCGAAACCAAAACTCCACCAAAAAAAGGTTGTGGTGACTGTTTGGTGGTCTGCAGTCGGTCTCATCCATCACAGCTTTCTGATTACGAGTAAAACGATCACTGCAAAGAAGTAATGCCAACAAATTGACAAAATGCATCACCAACTCCGACGTATGTGCTAAAGATTGGTCAATATGAAGGGACCAATTCTCCTCCACAACAAAGCCCGTCCACACATCGCAAAACCGACCCTACAAAAGCTAAACGAATTGGGCTACGAAACTCTTCCTCATCCAGCCTACTCATCGGACCACTCATCCACCAACTACTATTTTTTCAAGCATCTGGACAACTTCCTCCAGGAAAAATGCTTCCTTTTAACGCTTTCATCGCATCCAGAACTCAGGAGTTCTACACTAGGGGCATCAATAAACTTGTTTCTCGTTGGCAAAAATGTATTTATTCTGATAGTGTTTATTTCGATTAATAAAATTTATTTTGAGCTGAGTTACATTTGTTTAAAGTTCAGGTTCAAAAACCTGAATTACTTTTGCAACAGCTTAATAGTGTAATTAATTTTTATTTTTTAAACAAATTAATAATTGTTGATGAAGTATGAAACATAAATAATGATCACTCATATAAAAACGAGTTTCAAGTAAATTATATTGCAACAATATTGAAAATATAAAAATAAAAAGCTCCAAGACATTTTATCTGAAACAAATTATCAATTCCAGAATCTCCAAACAAATTCCCGTTCTCCAATCGAGATTCCAGACAGACAGATTCCCGAAATGATTATTTGTCACGGTCTGATCCGACAGGAACGAGACCCAGGACAATAATCACAATAATAATATCAAGACAATCCATCAGCCTGCATGGGACAAGTGCATCAGCATCAATCAGGAAATGGAACGCTCCCTCTAATTGACTGTCGCTCCCGCCAGAAATTATTCGATCAACAATTTTTGATCGACTTTCCCTACAAACTTTTTATATTTACTGTATTACTGTTTATCGGTTATCCCACGCAATTTTGTATCAAAACTTCATTGCCTGATCGACCAGAATCCAATTATCCAATTCGGTCGGCACAGTTCTCACATAAGTAACTAACACACACACACATATATATATACACACATACACGCATAGTTACACACGAACACAGAGAATACACAGAGAATACAGTTTTACAATCTCTCAATCTGATAATTATCATGCGTGTGTGTGAGTGCCTGTGTGCAAGCGTGCGCGAATCTAAAGAATACACACCGACTACCAAATGTGGCACACAACCAACAAAAGACGAAAGTCACAAACTTCAACTGAGTTTATCGTGAGTCATTTGGAATTGAATAATTATTACATAATTATTATACTATTTTTATAAAAATATATAAAAAAGCTGTGAAACGTTTTCAAATCTCGTGGATTATATATTATCGGTGAGCGATAATTATTATTATTATTTAATATTTATTTAATCAATATTTGTAAATCGTATTTTATTAATATTTTATATCGATGATAAAAAAATTTATAAATTGCTTTTTGTATTATTTTTTTAATATTAATTTTAAAAAGGTTTTATTTATTTTTTATTAGTTAAAAATAATAAATTAATTAATTTTTTTAATAGATTGATAATTAAAAATAGCGTTTCAATCAGAGAAATAATTTTCGTTTCGAAAATTAAAAAAAATAAATTCAAAAAATTAATAAATTATTTATTTTTCAGCACTTTTTAATGATAAATATTATTGATTATTATTTCAAATTTATTATATTTAGATAAATGTTGTTCGTGTTGTTAACTATTATTTCTTTTTATTATAATAATAATACAATAAAACGTTTTAAAAAAAATAATCGATAATAATAGATTAAGATTAAATTTAAGAGTGAATTTTTATTTCTTAATTTTTATTAAATTTTAGATTTAATTAAATAAATGAAAAATAGTTTTTTCAAATAATATTTATAAATAATTTATAAAATAAAATGATTTTTAAGATGAATATTTTCTGTGATAAAATTAACCCTTATCAAAGTAAGTTTATTTAATTTGAAAAATGTCCACTAAGATAATTACCAGTCGCAAACAGTTGTTGTGGGATAAATTTATAGGATGGCATTTATCGGATATACATTTGGAATTTTGTGTCAATAGACGAAAATTGCGTTTGGGGAAACTTTCCCCTTATTTTTCTATTTTACTTGAGAAATCTTTTGCGAAAAAAATATCGATAAAATCTCTCTGAATTCAAATTCTTTTATCCTTCTAAAAATTCAGAATCCTTATTTATATAATAATAATTAAAATAATTTAATAAAAAAAGTAATTTTTAATAAAAAATATAATATAAAATAATGAATAATAATTGCGAATCATTATTGATAAGACAATACAGTCCATCAATAAACATTCAAAATGAACAAAAAAGCCATTTCAAATTCTAAAATCTTTAATAAAAATTTTAAAACATTTTGCCATTTCTATCCAGTAATATCTTTAATTAAATAAATATTTAATTAAATTGAAACATATTAATAAATTTATAAAAAAGTAACATGGAATAAAAAAGTAACTGACAAATATTACTGCTGACGATGGCAGATGAATTCCGAAACATGTACAATAATTAATTTCTTAAAAAGCTTTAACAAAATTATTTTTCATATTATTTTTATAATGCTATTTTATTAAAAGCAAAATTTTTACAATAACAAGTGGTCGTTTTCATTAATGTAATCACCATTACTTTCTCCAATGAGCTGTAGCTATAAAATTCCGCGGTGGTAAAATTCTGGTGTTTTTGAGTCGAAAACCTTTTGAAATGCCTGTTCAACGTGTTCATATTCAATGAAGCTGCATCCACGAAAGAAATTTTTTAGTGACCGAAAACATGATAACCGGATGGACAACATCTGGGCGGTTGTTGGTAGTTTGAGAACATCCTAGCCCAATTCTTCAAGTTTTTAGCGCGTCCGGCGTAAAACAAAAGGTCTGTCGTTGTCTTGTTAAAAACAAACACGTGCCGTGTTGATACCACAAACACGCAAAGCGGCCGGAACACGGTCTAATTGAGTGCAGTAAGCTTCAGAAGTGATGGTTTGACCGCACGGAAAGAGTTTCTAGTGAACAGGTTTCGTTGCCATACACCAAACGCATAGCATTACTTTTTTTGATGCGGATCACTTCGAGGCGTTCATTTTCCAAATTGACCGGGACTTAGCCATTGGTTTTTGTGCTTCGGTTATGTTAGACAACCTGTTTTCGTCGAACATCAAAATCTGTTGCAATCCACAGCGGCTGAATCTGTGCAATAGTCAAGATTAATCGTTATTTCGCTGTGTTTTAACATTTCATTGAGTTCGTGCGGGACTTCTTGACCACATTTATTGTTTTTGTTCATTTTCTGAAGGTTACAAATAATGATTATATGGAAAGTTTTGAGTTTTGCGGTTAGTTTGCGTGTAGTTTGGGTTTGATCAACTCCAAAAGAACGGCATAGCCTCGTTTATTCATGGTTGTCGAGTTTCCATAGAGCCTTTTATCTTTACGATGTGTATTGCTGAGCGGAATTTCGCAAAATATTGAAACATGTTTTTCCAGTAGATTAATCTCGGCAGCGGTTAGCGCAAATGTTTTTAGACGCTTCCACTGCTGTTTGAATTTGTAAAAAATCAAGGGCCGAATTTCTTCACATTTTTTTTACATTTTAACTTGTTCTTAAAATCAATAACTTTTCATAGAAAAGACTTTACAATGCGAATAATAAATAAAATGGTCTTAAGAATATATAATATATAAAATTAATGTAAGACAAAATTAAATTAAAAATTTTATTTACAGTTTTTTAAATAACTGACAAAACTTTCATTCCAACTTAATATATTTTCCTAATATATTTCTAAATAATTATAATTTTTATTCTCCCCTAATTTTATAATTAATTATTTTTTGAGGATTTAAAATAATTAATTATTGAATGTTTATTTTATTTAAATAGAAAATAATGATGAATTATTCCAATAAAAATTTAATTTTTAAAAATTATTAATTTATATGATTGTCATTAAAGAAAACAGAAATCATCGCATTAAATAGTTCACGATTGCAGTCGAGAGATTAATAAAAAATTAATAAAAACGTAATGAAAATATTAATTATTTAAAGTAAGTAATGAAAAGCAAATAGAAAATGTAGAATCCATATAAAATATTTATTATAATTTATATATTGAAATAAATATTTTTAACAAGAAATTTTTAAAACATTCAAGTTTTTTATTATTGAAGTAACGAGTCTGAAGAACAAGTCAAAATTTATTGATAACCGATACAAACACACTCAAAGTCTCCGCCACTTCAGTTCATTTAAAAAAATTATGCTGATAATTATCCACATGACCCTCTGCCCTCAAGGTACACAAGCAGACATCTCTTGTGTACGAGGGAACCCGATCACCGTCATGAAGCGGAACTCCCGCATAGACAGTCTTCGAATTTCGCTGGGTGGCGAAAGACCTTTCCGGTTCTATCTCGTCCGTCATTGTCACCGTTCACGGTTGGTAGGACCAACCGCACATGACTCATGTCGTAAGTTCTACCATCAATTTCTACTTGATGCGGTAGGTACAACCCAGTGATGGTCCCATGTCTCTATTGTGACATATGCGTTATACCACGCAACCGTCTCACCCTTTGCCCTGTTGCTCCGAGCCACAATCCGTTTGATCGTCGTGTGGCTGCGTTCCATAATCCCATTGATGCTGGATTTCCATCTGAAGTGAGTTTCAATACATTATCGTTCAAGATGTTTCAACACTCCCGACCCCTTAAATGTACTGTAATTATTGAGAATTAGCTCTTCTGGTGGACCGATTTCGTTCCAGATGCTGCTCATCCCAGAGCAGATGTCTGCTTCACTCTCAATCACCATTTAGCGCCATATCACGAAGCGCCCCGGTCCACAGTCTTCCATAGTTAGGAACTTTTCTTCCCCAACGTGCGTTACGTCCACTGTAACTCGAGTCCACATTTTCTTCACTCGGAGATCACCTTTCTCCCACTAAATTAGCGATGGGTTGATCGATGCACACTGCTCTGACCTGATCTTCTGACCCTTTGACTGGATCCAATATCTTTCTTGCCAGGAACATCGATCTTCTCATTCCAAAATTATGTATCTCGTGAAGTTGCTTAAGGCCATCCGCCGATTCCTGCTGACTATTACTGCCATTGCCTCCACCGGGCCTCTCACCAACGTCCACCAGCCGCAGGCCATGTAATGACCCACATACCGACTGTTCCACGCAAATAAGTTAAGGCGAGTAACACGCCCCGGTAATAGTG
>MQRK01159203.1:0-16328 GCA_001938485.1 Girardia tigrina | reverse complement strand
AAATTATATATTAATAATTATTTAAATTATTACACGAAATAACTTTCACAAAATGTTATAATTTAAAAAATGTTTATATTCATTCTTTCTGTAAAAAGTGTTTGAGATATTTTATCTTTCAAGATAATTTTAAGATGATTTTATAATTCTTTTCCTTTTAGTCTCCCGAGCATTAAAGAAACTTATTTTAATAAAAATTTCTTTAATAAAAGTAATAGAGAACTGCTTTTAAATTGATATATTCAATCTATTTTGATGGAGCTCAACGTGCTTTTATTTGCCATTTTTAAATTTTTTAATAGTTTTTAAAAGTTCCTAAACTGGTAAAAATTTTAATTAAATTAAAATTTTATAAATTTGTACATAAAAAAGAAATACTAAAAATTGATTTACAAATTTCCGAATAAATTATCAGCTATATTGTTTAGTGATCTTTGAAAATTTTGCAGTAAAATTATTTTGCTTCTCTTTATATTATATATAAATTTTATTACAAATATGATAAATCAAATTATTTGACTGTTTTGTATTTATATTAATAAAGATGTTTTGTTTAACATTTACTTATGATTTAATTTCGTCTTTTGCTTTCAAATTGAGGAAAGGTAAACCTCAATAAAATGGAGAATCCATTAAATGAAAATTTAATATTCAACTCTAAACAGACAAATTAGAAAAGCTTCAATTATTTTAAGAATGAGATCGAAATTCAAAATATATTCTGATAATACGACAACGTTAAAATGAAAAGATTAAAAAAACTTCTTTAAAAGATCTATAAATCTTAACTTTCCCATTTCCCAATTGAAATTTGCAAGAAAGAAGGTTTATTTGCCACTGAAAGACAGTACGTGATAATCTTTTTGAATTACTTGTTTTTTACTTTTTTATCTTTCTAAAGAAAAGTAAAAAAAGTTGATAAGACTCCAACGATTTATGTGAAGTTAATTATCAGTACAATCTCATGAGAATTGGTTTTAAAAAAATCTATTTTGCTTTCAATGAGAAACATTTTGACCTCAATATTAAAGTTGATGATAAAAAATTCAAAATTTACATTGAAGAAGATTTCCATTGATTTGTTCGAGAGATTACTAAGAAATAAAATTTTTTTCACGCAACTTTTAAAAATTACTTGAAATTCCTAATTAACTACTAATATCATTCAAAAGTGTTTTCGTTTTTCCACTCATATTGTCAAGATAACAAACCATGTAAACAGAACACATTTATTCTTCGAAATACAGGCCTTAATTTTCGATGATTTTTAACCATCTATCAACCAGTTGCTCGATTACATGAGTATTCCACTCTGTCGTTTTGATAGCAATGAAATCACTGCACTATTGTTCAACCTCTTCTAATGAATCGAACTGCCACCCTTTGAGAAAATGTGCCATTGTCCGAAAGATGTGGTAGTGTTTGGGGGAAAGATCAGGGCTGTAGGCAGGGCTGGACAAAATTTTAAAATTAGTGAGCCGTAAATCAGTCATCGTTGATCTCAAATTGTTTTTTATCAATTTAAGCTTCGAAAAACTAACCTCACATGTTACTGCACTTACTTCAATTGTCAGAAAGATGCGAATTAATATAACGCTATTCGGCACTGAATCAACCAGTCCGATACTTTTTGATGAAACTGAGCAGCTGGACAGGTTACCTGCTACAAAAAATTAGAGGCGTCTTGCGAAACTTCGACAAACCGTTGAAGCCACTTTTGCTCTAGATAAAATTCGTCTTTGTCAATTTAGTCGGAAGTACTGTCAAGATTGACCTGGATTTCAGGGTCCAACAGTTGGAAAGAAGATAAAAAACTCATATTTATCTGCAACATCATAAAGCTGCTTGAATATATTGGTTCGTTGCTGAACAATGCATTGTAAGGAAGAATAAATTTTCCATCGTGGTTCATTCATGTGCGTTTATCCGGTATCTTCACATATTTCACCTAGGGCAGTGGTGTCCAACTTTTTTTTACCGACGCCTCCCTTTTAAAAAATATTTGGTGCGCCCCCCTTTAAAAAATAAATTTTTGATTCATTTTTTTTTGACATCTATTTGATTTTTTAGGTTTGTATTCGAAAATGATATTTTGGAAACAGGTGCATGCCCCATTTCCACAGTCTTGCGCCCCTCTGGGGGGCGCGCCCCACAGGTATGAAACCACTGACCTAGGGGAATCAGTTTTTGATACCTAGGCATTACTTTTTGTAACATTTTGCTCCCCTTGACAAAAATGTGTACCTAATGCCCGGTGCGGCCCGCATCTGCCGCACAGGGGTGGGGCAAAAATTCGATCCGCTGCAGCTCTTCCACTTTACCACGATTCAAATGGTAGTGTGTGCCAGAGCGTTGCCTTGTTTTACAAGGACTCGGTTGCAATTGGCCAATGCAGGATAACTCTCACAGAGGGTTGCGTAGACTCAGTCCAGCTGCTGAGTTTAGAGGTTGTTATTTCGGAAACGAGCTAATGAGTCAAAGATCGTCACTAACTCGTCTACGCAATCTCGTATTTAGTACAATAAATAAAATAAAGAAAATATAAATGATCAAATAAAAAAATATAATTGTATACAACAATTAACGGAAAGAAAGGCAGATATAGTACAAGAATTGTTAGATCACAAGGGGATACGAGAGGTAGGGCAAAATAAATAAATGTCACAATGATATGTACAGTTAAAAATGATAATTGTTACTTTTGAATCGACCCACGAAATGATCTCCCGGTAGTGATGGGGGTAATATCGCTGGCCAGATGAGGCGATGGATTGTTTCTTCGATGAAGGTAACGATGGGCAGAATATCGCTGACCAGATTAGACGATAGATTGTTTCTACGATGATTTTATGTTCTGTTTTGTCGCTAAAGCGGAAGGGTTATGCTAAAGGTTCGAATGTCTCGTATCCGATATTGGTCGAAATGAATTAATCAATTCACTGACAGTGATTCGGTACGGAAAAATTTGTTTTGTCAATCAACAATTGTTGAAAGAATCCGAGAAATAATAGCCACTGATCTCAATGTAATTTGAATTTTGATATGAAATATTAATGATCAATTTTCATTGATCATTTTAAATTCGTAATATTGCTATGGGTAATATTAATAATATTCCAATATTAATATTAATATACATTAATATTAAGGATCTTGACTTTTTATTT
The DNA here is from genome assembly GCA_001938485.1 of Girardia tigrina. Classification (NCBI taxonomy): domain Eukaryota; kingdom Metazoa; phylum Platyhelminthes; order Tricladida; family Dugesiidae; genus Girardia; species Girardia tigrina. The sequence goes on along the minus strand of MQRK01159203.1, from coordinate 13,161 downwards.
ATTTTGGAACTTCTTCTTTATTTTCTTTATCTTTCGTTATTTTGCTATAACTGACACAGAAGTTGTTTTGACAGACAATGATATTCTTCTTTTTTGAAGATTTGACCTCGTTTTTTTAGTGGATTTCATGAGTTCTGAACCCAAGTATTTGAGAAAATTGATCTTGTCTGTATACATACGTCGTAGTCCTTCTCGTAACAATAACAAAGTCCGCTATTAAAAAAAAATAAAAAACTTTCATGTTCCTTTTATTCACTTTCGCGTGTAACTTCCTCACGTTCAGATGAAATACAAAACAACACAAAAAAACATATGAAAGAAAATAAAAGAACAGTAATAGCAGGCGAAAGTATTGTTACAGACTCTCAGTAGAATAAATATACACGCAAAAATTCATCATTCATACGTCATAGAGGGTCAGGCAAAACCAAGGTCCGCAAAAGTTGGCATTCAAGGTACACCCCTCCGGAACCAGCTCAAAGAGGATAACCCGGTCGAAATTCCACTGTACTCAGAGCATAACTTTGCAATCAAAGCGTGCTTGTTTAATCACGAGTTGGGCGTGGTAGAGCCACTGATTCTCCTTGTTGGGATGACGGAAAAATATTCACTTTTCATCCCCCGTCACGATCCTTTTGAAGAAGTACATGTCATGCTGTTGAGTATCCAATTCTTTGCATAGATCAAGTCGCTGTTGTGCTAGAGTGGCTGTCAGTTCGTGAGGAATTACAAGGCCAAGCTAATCAGGATGACGTTGAAAAGTGGGTTGTGAAGAATAATCTCCGTGTGCTGGTACAGGGCTGCTTCTCCACAGCTTTACGTAAAGTGCCCTAATCAACAACAGATGGTCGCCCAGAGCAAGTTTGGTCTTCCAAATTGACCTCACCACTTGAGAAACGCTTGAACCACAATTGTAACACACGAACACTGACCACACTACTACTTCACATTTTCCCAGGCGTCAAGAGCTGCGTTGAAGTTGTTTTTCTAGTAATTTCGCAAAAGGACTCGAATTCCGATTTTTTCGCTCTCCATAATGCGGTAAAAAAACAATCAAACGTTTAATAAATAAACCAACACTATACAAGGAGATTTATCAGGCAATACCATAATAAATAATATTTATAAATCAATAATGCCAAAATAGAATATTCATATAAAATAAGTGTCACAATGTAAAGCATAGAAATACGAAAAAACTTTAAAATCACCCTAGTAAGAAGCATAATATTTTGGTTCTATAAGACTTCAAAGAGATATACTTAACACTAAAGATTCATATTTACAATATAAATTAAAAGCACTATGAAAATCAACTTTTATTGGAAAATAAATCTTCACTAATTGTAAAGAATGGATCATTTAGAGTAATATCGGTTAGAAACAATCATGGTATGGACTTGAATAACTAGCACGAAGCACATCGAAAGCTGAGTTGCATCAATAAAAGTCATGCTATCAATTTTGTGAGACTACAAAACAATTGCGGCTTTGGATCTGATTCTTGGAACAAGATAGTATATTCAAATGTAAATTTTTAACTCGTAAAAGAGTATTAAAGTTTGATTAGGAAGTGATGTCACATTCGTCATTCAGTTCTGACCCATGACTTTCAGTTTACCACGTATTTCCAGGTTTTCTAAGCCCTTGAAATGATAAACCCTTTAAAAACGATGAGAAAGTTTCATTAAAATTGGTTAGAATTAGAAATTGTAATGAAATATTTAATTAAAGTTTAAAAATAATTTAAATCTGTCTCATTTAAGATCTTTTATATTTTTTTCTTCATAAAAATCTATCTATTTTTCAGGGTCCAACAGTTGGAAAGAAGATAAAAAACTAAATTCATCCTAAATTATACAAAAATAAACTGAAAAACAATTTTTTGAATTATTTGATTTTTTTTCTTCATTTAAATATAATAAATTACTTACAAAATATGTATCATTTAAATAATTTTTAGTTAAATCAGGGAAATAACTTGTCTTTAATGTCTGACTTAATGAAAGTTTTGTCTGTCAATATCAACTAAGAACTGACGAGAAAGATATTATAAAAATTTAGAATATAAATAATAATAAAACATTCTGAGTTTTGTTTTATAAATTTTATTATTTTATACAACTTCAATGACTACATCAAATTTGGAGCGGAAATTTTGGTTCGATCAGTTTTAGGAAATTAAATATATAATTAATAAATTAACCAAATAAGTAAAATCCAAATTAAAATAAATACGTAAATAATTAAATAAAGTTAATTTAAATTAAATTAAAAAAAAAAATAAATTGATAAATAAAAAAATAATTAAATAAAGAAAATTAAAGATAATTATAAAACATTTTCAAATACATGCGCGAATATGTATGAAAATTATTTAAGAATTTAAAAGACATTGAATTGTGATCAAAAATTCAAATTGTGGTTTGTTTAAATAAAGTATTTTAATCAGCGTTTGGTTGGTGTGATTGTGCACAAGTTAAAAACCAATGTCAATCAATGAAAAAATTTTGTTATGAATTGCGGTGTTTTGTGTTAAAAGAAAGAGTTTATAATTGTCAATTACGAGATCAATTTGTTTTGAATAAAGAGTTTATAATTGTCATCGAGTTAAATTTGTTTTGAATAAAGACGTTGTCAACTCTGATTTAAATTTTGGACGATTTGAAGTGAAATTTTGCAAAATTCGTAAATTTAAATTTAAGATTTTTTTTAAAACCGAATTTAATTTTCGATAAAAAGTGTAATTTGGAGCGCTGTTGAAAGAGATGCTTACAGGTTTATATATTAAAAGATTCCCGTATTTACTGCCACCACTGACTTCACTTGAAGCTTAAATTGAAGCGTTCAATAAAAAACGAGAATTCGAAAAGTCAGTGATGTCTGATTTTGAATTGAAAAAAGATAAAATTCAATAAGAATTATTGGAATCGGTCAAAAAAGGCAAAAACAAATTAAAATTAGAATTAGAAATAATAAACGTTAAAGAGAAACTCGATATTTGGTTGAAATATAAAAAAGTTAATTTTTAATCAATCAAATAGAAAAATCTTCAATAATGAGACACGGCTTCCGCTCCAAAATTGATCAAAGATTTCATTAACTGTATGCATTGGCAACGAATAATTTAATATCATTTGGCCTTTAAGTTAAAATTTTCTACTTTTTGCGAACGTTAGGCTTTTCATTAAGAAATAAATGATCAAAGTATTGACCAATGTTAATTAATGACTTTCCACTGAAGAATACTCATCTGGATATGTTAGATGCTTTTATACGTGTTGAATGCTCTTCAAGATTCGCAAAAGAAAATTGGAAAATGTACATTAAATATGATAAAATAGCATTAAGTAAACCCTCTCAGTAAGCTTCTTTCAAGGGTGTTTTGACAGTCTAAGTTATTAGTTTGAGGGTTACCTGAAATCTATCTCGTCTTATAACATGGTTGTTGTTTAATATTATTATTATTGTTTTATTTTAAATTTTTATTAACTTCTGCTTAACTAAGTTTAAAGTTAATAACATTATTTTCATAAAAACTACACTTAAATTTTTTTAGTAAAAATAATAATTATTTTTTTGTTAATGTATGTATAAGTAGAGTTTATGTTATGTAAAATATAAATAAATATAAATATAAAGTAAAAATTTATATTGAAAAAATTATATATTGATAAAGAAATTTAGTTCAAGTTTTTAAAGAATTGATTTTTTAAACATATTTTGAAGTTTTCAAAAAAATCCATAAAATATCTACTGATATCTAGAAAAAAGAAAGACTTAAGGTTTTCAAATCACTTTATTTAACTTTTTTGAAAATTAAGTAATGGTTTGTAATGTCTTTCCAATAATGATTCCCTAAATTTTCTCTCATAATGTGAATCAAAGCCCTTCTATAAAACAGAAAACTCATCCTTTGAAATAGAAGTTATTCTCTTTTTACAATGCGATCAATGATCAAGAATTTTACTCGATGGACTTGATTGTGAATGCTCACTAATCCGGGTTTTCAGATGATGATTTGTCTCTCCTATTTACGAGTTTTGACATCCATTATAAACACATTTATAAACCAGATTAGCTTGCAATGCACTTGTTTTCAATTTATTTGAGAGGAACTGTTAACTTTGGGTGTCATTGAAACCACTTTGACACTATTTATATTCTTGAAAATATTTTTTTTAATGCTTTAAGTCCTTAAAAATATGGTATTTTGATTATCTTTTGTGGTCTTCAATGTTTGCTTCTTTTATCCAGTATGAAATCAAATTTGTGTAAATAAAATATTTATTTTAACCTTAATTTTGTGATTTAACTGTTTGTTTATGACGTTCCTCATTCGTTCTGTAAGAATATTTAACTCACGATCTGTAATTTCAAACCGGAAGACAAATTCCAAATTCTGTTAACTAAACCTTTTATTATACCATCTCTCTATTTTACCTTAAAAAGTTGTGTTCAAAAGACTCAATATTAACATAATAATGTTTCAGGTAGAAAAAATAAAATACTTGAAATCAATGTTGCAATATATGCTGTGTGAGTATAATGAGAAGGATATATATTTATGGTAAAATTAGCAATTCAATTTTTTCGAAATTAAAGTTATTTTATTGATTTAAAAAATGTCTGAAAACTCCATTTTATTTTTTACAAAAATATGAAGCATGAACATTTCTTTGATAAAAGAATGCGGTGCGACATTATCGATTTGTTAGCATCAGATTATGTTTACCTCAACGAGAATAAAGAAATTTTCTTATCTTTGACAAGAATATAAAATTTATTCTTAAAGATAATTAGGATTTTAAATTTACTTTTGATCTTAACCATAATTATATAATTTTGGATAAATGTTTCTCTTTTAAAGTGTCCTTATTAAACAAATAAAGACTGGATAAGTAAGAAATATGGATTATAAAATTTTACCAAAAAAATGAAAAAAGGATTTACAAGTTATTATTGAGAAAAATTTACCTAAGAGATTATACGAAAATAACATTTTCTCAGAAAAACCTGATCAAAAAGATTTTAATAGGAGACATAAAATTTTATACATTCATGTGAAATATATAATAACTAAGATTTCTATAATATAAGATTTATAATATGATTAAATAACTAAGCTATGTGAAAAATGCGATCTCAAAAGTGTCTTCGTTGATATTTTTGTGACCTACAGTACTGACGTGGTTAGTGTATTTGCTACACATTAGAGTAGTGGTTTCCAACCTTTTTGTACCGGCGCCCCCTTTAAAAAAATTGATGATTCATTTTTTGTGACACCTATTCGATTTTTTGGTTTGTATTCGAAAATGATATTTTGGAAACAGCTGAATGCCCCCATGCAACAGTTGGAAACCACTACATTAGAGTTTCCTAATGGTGTAATGATGACGTATCTATTATAAAATCGTTAACTGCAACATACAAAGACAACTATTAATACTATAATAGAATTATGATTTCTGTCTGTGTGAAGTTCCCGATGATTAAAGTGATTCGTTTAAACAACGACGGAAAATTTACAAATTATTGTGATTATCTTTATCTTTACAATTATTTTAAATTAACCAAACGTTTCCTTAAAATCTATATTTGAAAAAACACATTTAGAATTTTTATGTACAACAAAATAAACAAAACGAAAATTTCAAAACATCAATTAATTATTCATGTAAAATAATAATAACTAGATATTTTAGATATCCTTACAGGCATTTAGTTAACTAAAAAATTCGCCAGACCAAGCAAAACGGGTTCACCATAGTTTTTAATAAACACAGTTGTTCTGAGTCAAAATTAATAAACATCAAAAATTTTATTTGGTTAATTAATTTTCATTTTAATAAACTACCAATTGGTCTAAAAATTTTTTATTATACATTGAATATATTAATTTTAATTAGTTTGTAAAATTAATAATTTATCATAATAATGCGATTTAATATCAAAATATGTCATATGATCGTATTCTTAAAAATGCTTTAATTAAGTTCATTTGATGAATATTTAACAAAAACGCCATTTATCTAAAAAAAATTACTAATGCTTCATTAGAAGCGTTTCTGTGATGATCCTTTCACTACAAGTATCAAATTTGAGTTCAATATTTTGGCAATATCATTTTCGCAATGGACAGGTTCCGATCTCTACATCTTGTCAAATGTTCCTGAATTGAACTTTTCCTGCTCTGTTGAGAATGTTTAACCACCCTAGTGCGGAGAAAAGGATTTTTTCATAAAGTTTTGAGAAGTTTTGTTTTTTATGAAAACAATTCTTGCTATAAAATCATGACAGATGTTCTTTAATAATATTGTTTTTTAATTCCTAAGCCCATCTGAGAACTGAAGTTTCAAAGTTAAAGGGACCAACTCGGAGATTTCTAAGTTCGTTTCATTGTTGCGGATATCATCTATCAATTTCAAATAAATTGAATCTAGGCTATTTTTAACATATTTGAAATTGTAACCGTTAATCGCCAATCTTGATTTTAGATCTTCTTTACTTCTATCCATCTTCTTAAAGGTAAATGAAATATTCCATATTCGTTGCATGATTTCTTTGATCTTTATATTGTATTTTTGGTTACAGACACATTGTGGACTGTTGTAAAGGCCGGTGTCGGTGACTTTTCTGTTTACTTTGGTTTCCTATCCCGCTTTGCTTCTTTCAATTTTGCAAACGTCAAACAGGAGACCTAAAGATGCTTGTGAAGGTGAAACACTTTGTCAGTATAAATAAATTTTAAATTGATAAATGGCGTTTTTTATGTATTTTTTGATTGCCATTAGAAGTTATTGGAAATAAACTGGAAGTACTACAACAAATGAATATTAATTACTTTTGGTATAAATAAATATTTAAAAGTATTTATGTATTATTTTTTATACTTTACATTGCAAACTTTTAAAATAAAAGCTAACAGTTACTAATTATACAAAAGATTCGGAAAATAAAAAGCAAAGAAAAGTTTTTTTAATTATAAAATGAGAACATATTTGAGCAGAAAAAAATATATTATTTACTGTACATCTTTGTAAGAACGATAAAAGCTCAAAAGTTAGAAGAAATAATTTTTCATTTGTAGAACATAAATATTTCTAATACTTTTTTAATAAAAAATATATTTATTTTAATCATAATAATTAATCTGTCTGCAGCTGTTACGTTATGAGTTTTAAAATGTTTAATTTATATTTGTATTTTCTTTTATTAGAATAAACTTAGTATTAAAAGTTTATATATTTAAATTGACTTAAGCAATTACATATTTATTTTATAACTATCTGTTTAATTATTTTACTCTCTTAATAATATATACTTATTAAGAAATAATATTTTCCTATAAATAAAAAATAGAAATAATAATTAAAACAAAAAATAATAAATATTCTAATCGTTGTTTTACAAAAAAATATGTAAAAATATAATCTTCAATCTAATTACAAGTATTTGGTTGATTTAATATTTGTATTTTGATTCCCTTTCTGCGTTGTTAATATTTTTAATTATAATTTATTTACCTTTATATTATACACGAAATATTGAAAATAATTTACATAAAATTATTTATTTTTTAATTACAATTTCAATGATATTTAGTTTTCCTTACTAAAAATTCAAATCAAAAAATTAAAGACTCGAATTTCTGGTTCAAAGGAAAATCGAAAAGATTCATAAGACAATTAATGTAAATCATTACAATTTACTTTTTATTAAATATTTTAAAGGTTTTTAATTTATATTTATAATTAGATGTATTGAAAAGAGAAATATAGTTTATTTTCCTCTTCGATTAACTTTAGGAAATAATTAGATATATAGAGATGAGGAATATTTATTAATTAATACAATAAAGACCACATTGTTATAGTTATAGTTAATTGTTAAATCCTTCGACGATATAGAAAAATAGATTAAGATTCGGAATTCCAAACCAGCAATAAGTATGGTTCTGGTCAAGTCAAAATGCCTAAACCAAAATCGTCACTTAAGGTTTGCTGAACAAAACCTGATTTCCTTGTTTAATTTACTACTAATTATTAAGTCGGGTGAATGCATATGGATTAGGTGCTGGTATTGTAATGGAAATTCGTTGACAAGAGTGCTCAGTGAAACGAATTTCCAGTACCGGCTAATCCAGGAAACCCGACAAAATGATTAGTGATCCGGTTGGATGCGTCACAGATAACATTGTGGAAATCAGTTTGTTTAGTTTCTCAATTTGACACAAATAAGTGGACATCGACTGGCCCAGAATACTGATTTGAAGATAGTAGAACTTGCTGTATGATTGGTTTTGTAATATTTACTCTTAATTCATTTGTCACATAATTACACGAATGACTGATATTGTAAGTGTACCATAAAAAACGAGTTCTAAAGATACATCTTCTGAGGACACTAAATATTTCTGATAAACTTCAGAATGTTTATCTTTCTTTGAAAGAGATTTCTTGTAATTATTGTAAACAATAAATTTCGTTCTTTACTGATTCAACTTTAATCATTATTCTGTTGGATGCTACCCAAAATTCCATAAATTCTTTTTGAGTTTTATCTTTTTTAACTTTTTTCAATTGAAAATCAGACATCACTGACTTTTCGAATTCTCGTTCTTTATTGAACACTTCAATTTCAGTTTCGAGTGATGTCAGTGGTGGCAGTAAGTACGGCAATATTTTAATGTATAAATCGGTAAGAATCTCTTTCAACAGCGCTCAAAATTACAATTTCCATCGAACATTAAATTCGGTTTTCAAAATATTTCTCAATTTAAATTTTACGAATTTGACATTATTTCAACAAATTCAAAAAAAAGGTCCTTTAAAGACATATATATATATATATATATTTTTTTTCCAAAACAGCAATACTCTTCCTTTTTTTATTAACCAACTAATCACACAAAACTGGCACACTTTTCTGACAATTGTCTTTCTTCAAAATTGCCTTTTTGTTACCTCAACAAACCGCTATTGAAAAACCAATTTAAAAAATTGACATTGAAAAATTGAAAGCAAAATATTGACATTGTTAATTGATTTAAAAATTGTGATCATAATTCACAAATAAAAAAAATAACACACACACAACATACAGACCAATCATTTACATTTCATTAAACACATTCATACATACAAAACACGTAATCACATTCACACAAACAAAGACATACTTACATGGAGAGAATAATTTTCCATTAACATAAATAACAATGAGGATCACAATTCGATCGAATATATTAATTATAGTCATTTATTCGATCTCTTTATGCGTGGAATTAAATTCGAATGATTCCACAAATTACATTCTATTATACACTGCGTTTTTATTATTTAATTTATTATTTTTATATTTAATCATTTAATTAATTTATTTATTTGGTTTTTATTTATTTAATTTTATTTAATGAAATTTATTTATTTAATTTATTTACTTTCTTTTATTTAATTTATTCAATTATTTTAATTTCTGAAACTGGCTAAAAAATGTTCGGTCAAATTGACAATTCTCCGCTCCAGTCACTATATGGTGGAATGCCTAAGGAGTGATCCATTATTCCTTTCTACAACCAGCAGAAACTATAACAGCGATGTTTTATTGTCGTGAAAGTGATGTCATGCATGAGAAACTTAAAAAAAACAACCAGCATTTCTCAATTGGTACGGCTATTGCACGATAACGCAAGACCCCATAAAGCTTCGATTACTGTTGACAAATTAAATTCTCTACAATTTGAAATTTTACTACTTCTTCCATATTTACCTGATATTTCACCGACTGATTATTACCTTTTTCGTAATTATGAATTATTTTTAAGAGAAAAAAATACAATAACCAAAATGATATTATAAAAGACTAAATTGTTTATTAACTCAAAAAAATAAGAATAGGTTTCAAAAAGGCATATATGATTTGCTCAATCGTTGGCAAAAAGTCGTAATTGCCAATAGGAATTATTTCAATTGAATAAAATAAATAATGTGAAAATTAGCGCTTTTCGTTTTTTATTTTTATTCAATGCCCGTTTCATAGTTTCCAACATAATACTTTCAACAGATATTCAATATCAGACAATTAAATCATATTATTGTATCATCATTAGTGACTTTACATAATTAATTTCATCAGCAAGCACACCATAATTATTACATACTTATTCTTAATTATTTTTGTTAATAACACAATAATTATTACATAAATATTCCTACTCACAACCATAATAATCAACGTTAAAATGTACCTATAATAGTCAAGTGGCCTTTGAAGAAAATAAATTGAAATACAAATTTTAAGCTTTTGCCAAAATTGTTGGATCTAACAAAGTTTTGAAAAGTCTGAAAACGTCAAAACAAAAGGAATTATTTTCTTACTTGCAGTGAAAAAGATTAATTGGTTGTTCGAGGGTTATTGTAGCGTAATGATGAAGCAAAAGCAAATTTTCTGGTATATTTTTTTCTTCTCTTTGACATTATAAAAACAAGCTATTTAAAATTCGAATCAATTACATTTTTGCATTATTGTTCTTAGATTTCTAACAACTTTTAACCATTGAAAACAATTTACAAATTAACTTTTTAGACATTAAATTAATTTTTAACAAATACAAAGTTTTTCAAAAATTTATTATTTTTCTTTGTATATTTCCCTTTTATTTAATTTTAATTTAAGATTCTTTTGATTTTTCGTTCTTCTGTAATTTCTTTCTAATTGTCTATGTTATTTAAAATTATTTTTTTTATTTTCTTTTAACATTTTTTTATTTTTATAATGATTGTTGGTTTTTCTTTTTTAATCTTTTTTGTTTAACTTTTCTTTTGAATTGATAAAGAGTATACTTAATTATTTTTAAAAAATAATTAAAGTTTATTTCAAATTAAAAAAAAACAATTATTTTAGTTAATAATTTTTTTAATCTTAATAATCATCAGGTTGGATCAATCTTTTAAATTATCCAGAAAAAAAGTCTGGCGTTTCAATGTATTTTGTGAACTTTGTGTTACATTCTTTTAAAATAGTTTTTAATGAATTAACTTTTATGTTATCTTTTTTATTCAGATTCTAAGATTACTAAAATTTACTGTATTTAAAAATCAAATTAATTTTAAGTAAAAATAATCTTTATTCTGAATGTTCATTCATAAAATGATGAATATCGAATGTTAAATTTAAGAGTTATGTTCCAAATGGCGTATAAAAACTCAAGATTAAATTAAATATTCATCTATTTAACATAAATTGCAAATAATGATTTAAAAATGGAATTGTTTGGTTTGTGAAGAAAATTTATAATCAGAAATTGTAAGAATTTAAAGTATTTTAAAGTTTTATTTATTTATCTACAATTTGAATTGAAATGAAAATTTTGAAACGCTTTGGTTTGGTTAATTTGAACAAACTGATTAAGGACATCCTTCAAAGATTTTGGTTAATCCCATTTTTATTAAAAATAGTTGGTATAAGAACCAAATGAATTAGTCATTGTAAGGGCTAACACCCTTGATTGTAGAGACACCTTGAAATTATGAAGAGGAAAATATTATATTATTATTAGTCTTATGTGCAAGATTATCAACAAGAATCTACACATTAGATCCTTAAAGTCGATAAATGTAGTGACCCAACCTTCCACTTTTCAGGAGAGGACCATTTTATCATTATTAATTAACTCTGGTTATTAATTTTTTCTTCATTTATTCTTCATTCTGGTTAATAAACCAGATTTATGATCCTATCTTCTCATCCATAAATTGTTTCTGTTTTATTTTAATTCTTATCGTTTAATAGAAAATAAATTATATTTTAAAAACCATAATTTTTTTCACCAATATAAATATTATCTATCAATTATAAGGGATTATAATAAATATAGTTCTCTTAAACTTTCTTCGTCGTTACAGAAACATGAATTTAAGCATTCATAATTCTTAATTTATTTAAAAAAAACAATGAGAACTGAAAATATAAACTAAAAGAAATATATCTAACGTAAAATATTAAAATATAAATATTCTAAATCGGCTCTCAAATGTCAAAAAAAATAAATAGACAGAATATTAATTACAAATTTCCGAATCGCAGACAGAATATAAAATTATCAAATGCATTTGCATTGTTTTATAAAGTACAAATTTGTATTAAAAAAGAAGTAAAAGAAACATAAGTAACATTCATCAACAAAGAAAAAACAAACTTCTTATCTACAAAAATAGTTTTAAAATCGTATTTGACAAAAATCTTTGGAAATTTATTTTATATAAAATTAAAATTTTATATAAAAATAATTGTGTGAACAAAATATTTACCAATTTAATAAACTAAAAAAGAAAATTACACAAAACATATGATAAAATAATTACTATAGTGATAAGTATTAATTTTGTAAAATATTATTTATTTATTTCTTGAATATTTTATATTATATGAATTATTTATATTTTTCAAATAATTAATTCGACTGCAGATTTATTATTAAAGACGTATTTTAGTTTTGTCATTTTATATGCCTAATCCTTTAAGAACTGTATTCAATTATTAACATTAATTATTTTCTTAGGTATTGCAATATGTTTATATTTAACAATATTGAGACAATAATTAAGCAAATATTATCAATTTTTAATAAATTTTTAATAGAAAACATGAATGAAAAAATAAATAACATGTTTGAGGAAGAGTCGCACTTTTTATCTTTAATCATTTCTGTTTTTATTACATTTAGAGCTTTTTTAAAAACATGATTTGTAGATTGAAAAATAAGGTTTTTAAATTTGAACTAACACCAAATTTAATATTAAACTTGAGTAGATTCCTAGAGACACTACTTGAAGTTACCCAATACAAAGTTTTATAAACACAATTTCATATAATTTTATGTGCAAAGTTTTAAAATGTATAAATAGATCATGGATCCTATAGAAGATCTAATGGAACTTTAAAATAATAAACATTGCGAAGATTATTAAATCCAACTAAGATTAAGTCATAGTTTAAGTGGGTAGCAATCACAACAATTTAGAATAAATTTTATGGATTTTTTTAAAATTTAAATTTAATAGAAATCAAAGGTCTTTAAAGAACTATCATTATAACCTTGCGTTTGAGAATGCCAATTTTGTAACGAATTTTTGTCTCAAATGCAATTAAGAGTAATTA
>MQRK01159188.1:0-13581 GCA_001938485.1 Girardia tigrina | reverse complement strand
CTAACGGTGAACCCATAGCAACCCCATCAGTTTGCTTATACCACTCATTATTAAAAAGAAAATGAACATTTGATGTTGCAAAGCTTAATAACTCTCGAAACCCAACCTCATCGACAATAAAAAGAAGATTTTCATCCGGACTTCGTTTTATCAATAATTATTAAATTTTTGTTTTTAATTTTTAAAACATTAAAATATTCAGCCCACCGAAAATAATTTTTGAAAAAATTCTTTTATACATATTAACAACACGAATATCATTTTCGAACATTTATTAATATCACAAGTCGAATTGTCATTACAACAATAATTCAAACTACTTTCGCTATTCGACATTCGTTTCATCCTAATTTTTGAAAACAATGGATGATATTTATCATATTAATTAATTATAAAATTTCTAATTAGTTAAAATTAAATCTAAACATTTAAAAAAAGTACCAATTAGATTAATATATTAAAATTTTAAATTACATTACATTCAAAAATTTAAAAATTATATTTGAAAAATTAGCCAACTTGGTAGTAGAGACACATCTTGAATCAACATACAACATGCAAAATATAAAGCAACAAACAATTCAAAATATTCCTCACAATACGAATAAATTTTAAATGATTTATAATTATTTATCATCAAAATATTTTTAGAAATATTTTCAACTGCAAATAATAATGTTACAAATGGTAATACATGATGTAAATGTCGAGTAAGGTCTATATGAATATCGAAATCCGGTGCCGTTTAGCGAAAGAACAAAATACTGTTTAAATAATTTTGGAAAAATAAAAAAAATCTTTATAATATGTATTTTAAATTTTTTTTCTTGATAATTCTTAAAACACAAACATTTTATTTACATTTAACCGTTTGTATGCGTAAAAAACTTTACCTTTGGATGCAGCATTCGACTTTTGTCGCCTCGCATTTATGACATATAACCAAATAAAACCTGACAACTAGTTATTGGTGTATTAAGACAGATGCAACAGGCATTACTTATTTGAAGAATAATTTTCAGTAGATAAAAAATATAAAAATTTTGAGATGAATAATTATAAATAATCTTAAAAAATTTATTTATACATCAGAAACTTTGAAAAAATGTGTTTTTCTTTGTCGGGAGAGTACGGATGAATTGCCCCTAAATTAAAAAAATTAAATATTATTTTTTTATTATTTTATATTTAAATTATTTTTTGTCAAGTTTCCTAAAATGGTTTAACAGTTTATTTTATTTGATCAGATTAATCAGATCAAATTAAAATTGTAGATTTATATATTTTAGACACGATTTTCGGACGGTTTACCATAATTTTATGGTTTTTATAAAATGAAACAACACAATACATTCAAGAATACATATTTGCTACAATTAGCCAAAAAGAGTTATAACTTCTTGATTTCTCTGGTCACAAAAAAACATTATAACCGTTATTAATAATTATTATTATGAGGATTTAATAAGGATTTAAAAAAATAAACAAAAATTAGATAATTATATAATTATCTAGATAAGTATTATATATTTTAATACTAAAAAGATTAATAAAACTTTTAAAATAAAAAATAAACGGATTAAAATTTATAATATTTTTAAGAAATAATTTTTTAAAAAAATGCTTACTGTTAATTAAAATTTAATAATTTTATGATAAAACTTTATAAATAAATTTTACAATTATAATTTAAATTTTATAAATTAAATTGAAAGAAAATTTAAGAAAAGGGTTTAAGTGAAATGATTAAATATACGATAAGTTTGTTTATATGTGTATTATTTTCATTAATAAATTTTTGTTTTAAATATGACTTCTGAAATTTCAAATAACGACAATAGCGTAAACTCGACTAACAATTATTTTTATGAATTACCATTATTAAAGTACATTAAGTCGTCACGTTTTTTACCTTTCAACCGGTTTATTAATTAACTAATACAAAGTTCATAAGTAAATGTTTTGACAAGCAATGAATTATCTTCACTCTATTTTTTACCATAATTTTTTATTTTTTGTTAAAATTTATGTAAAATGTGTTATATAAATTAGTTTTGTTTTTGTTAATAGGTTGATAAAGGTTTTGAAAGTTTGCAACTGACTTAAATATCCATTCATATTTTTAAAACTCTGGTTCTTTCAAGATCTAAATTTTGGTTAAAAACATATCGTCCATATGGGAATTGGTACTATTGGGTTCTTGCTCAAAAGACATTATCATGAACACAAACATTTATTTCTATAACAATTTGAATTTTTTAAACAAATATTTTTAAGGAACTTTTGTACTTTCTTTTTTAACACAACCAATATAAATAAAAATATGGTTAATATATATTTTTTTACAAATTAAAATTCTAATTTTCTTTAATAAAAAATTATAGTGAATTAAAATTTTGTCACAAAGATTTTGTTATGTCTTTTATTAATTTTTCAATTTTATGGTACATTTAAATTTTCCTATTTCTCAATTACATTTTCCAAAAAAATTAAAATCGAATTTTTTATTTAAGTCAATTTAATGGTTTTATAATTATTTTTTAATTCCAATTTTAATTTCCAAAAAATTATAATTACATTTTCCAAAAAAAATTATAACCTCATTTTTAATTTACTTTGATTTAAAAGTTACCAACATGGTTTAGTTTACTTTTATTTCACAAATAAAATATCAAACTTAAATTACTTTTTATTTTATTTCAAATAAATATTTTCATCAAATTTGAAATTAACTTTTTTACTTTATAATAAATTTTTACATAAATCTTTTAATAACCCTATCGTAAAATTTATTCTATTTCTTACTTAAATTAATTTTTACATTAAATTTCTGAAAATCTTATTTTAACATATTTATAACAATTTTTACGGAATGTAATTGTTTATTTAATAATTTGATAAGCTTCAAAAATTTTATATTTTATGAACGCTCCCAACAGGTACTACCAGCATTTAAAAATTGACTTCCATCTAGACAATTTCCACTTTTCCAACTCATTTTTTGTTTCATAAAAGTAAATACTGAATTGTTTTTTATCCTCTGTAACTAAATTTGTCTGTAAAGTATATCAATATTGTTTCTAAAGGGTCAAGTTGTTTTTAAGGCTTTACATTTAAATATGCATTAATAGATCAGTCAAGGAATGGAAAAAAATCTCTAGAAAATCTGATGCCCAAAGCATTTGATTTGGCGGAGACTGTTAACCTGTAAACTTTCTCTACTAATATTTTATAGTTGCCAGGCTTATTGATTGCTGTAGAGCAAAGATTTTGCTGGACATTTGTGTTCCGCCCGATGCCCAGGTTGCCGCAAAAAGCGGACGGTGGTAGCAGAGATGCTCATAAAGACTGGAAGCTTGGACTCGTTTTGCTGGGTCCATTTTGATTTATAATTTGAAGAGTTCATTTTAGAATAATTTAATGTCAAAAAAATAATAAATTCTAGGTTTCTTTGCAAAATGATGTAGTCAAAATAATCGAGATTAAAAATGTTTTTTTTCAAAAATTTGAATTCAGAATCACACAAAAATAATTCTGTTCAAATATGTTTAAATAAAATATTTGAATCACAAAATCGGTTCAAAAAGAAAAAATTTAATCGTATCAAAATTCATTTTATTTAAAATTTCATTGAATCGTAACAAATAGTAATTAGCCAATAACACTCAAAGTTAAAATCGATTAGAATTTGAGTAGAAAGGAGGAGTATGAATAAATAATAATTCGGATATAATGAAAAACACTCTTATTTTGTAAAAATAAGAACTCCATTTCTAAAATCATGACTAAGATGAAAATTCGAATTTCCGTTGAAATGTTCTTACAAAAAATCGATCAAGTAAAACAAAACCAATATTTACAATACACAGGTATAAATCTTGTAAAAAGTGTCACGTCTTAAAATACATTTTTCCTTGTCAGAACAGGTTCATTTTGAATGCATCACATTATGATTCTTTCCCCTGTTTAATTGATTCTTTAAGCCATAAAATTAAAAATCGGTATAGTTAATTTATTGGTATTATTTTCTAACATATTTTTTTGTGTTTTTTTATAAATATTGTTTATTTTAATCTGAGTATATGTTTCTTAATTAAAGATTTATACTTCAGATTCATTTCGGTGCTGGTTGCGGTCCCGGGTCGTGTCTACCGGTCCTTACTATGGAAACAAAACTGGATTTACAAAAGTTATTTCATTTTTTAGAAAATATTCTTACATTTCAATTTTAGAGATGGCGAAGATTATCTACTCTATTTAGGGAATATATCTAAATTTAAATTATATATTATAATAAAAAATATTGCAAGTTCAATTGAAAACCGAGCTTATAGAACTTATATTAAATTAAATTTTGATTCCAAGAATATTATCGTTTCATCGAATAGTCCAGTAAGATATGTCGATCTTTCAGTATCAAATAATATCATTAAAATCTTTCAGGAAAGACGAATGATCACTTCAACAGGTTTTATATATTCCGTCACGAGTCCTCTCAATCCTCAAGAGTCCGACAGTTCAACCTTTGAGTTTTCCCTTTCCAATGATTTCATCCAAAGTGCCAAGCAATTTGTTTATATCAATATTTCTGTAGAAGCGTAAGTCAAAGTAAACTTATGAAAGGTTATACGTCTATTCAGAATGTCTCCACAGCAACTCATCAAACCAATATCATTGAAAATAAAGATGAAAATGATTGCAGACATTGATTTAAAAGCGTAAGAAATATATTTTTTTTAACTTGGAAGGGTCTTATAACTCTAAACATTTAGTAAAATAAATATTTTATAATTGATTAATGTTGTAAAATTATTATATATTGGTAATTTTAAATAAATTTGTTAAAAATGGCAAATTATTGAAATTAAAATTCAAAAGTCAATTGAAATTGTTATTAGTATTACAAAAAATATATTTAGAACTTCGATATATTTTAACCGTACCTTATTCAGAAGGTTAATAAACATTTAAAAATTTTATTTTAAAAACAGTAGATAATACAATAAATTTAAAAATAATTTCCCGTACCCAAAAAATTAAAGGTATGTTTAGTATAAATTGGTATAAATCTTCAAACCGTTAGAATTGTGTTTCGATCTCATTTACCAATATACGTGTAATGGATGTAATGTCACATACATTGGAGAGACTTCGCATCATCTCTATAAGAGTCATCTCTAACACAGTG
Source organism: Girardia tigrina (assembly GCA_001938485.1). Classification (NCBI taxonomy): domain Eukaryota; kingdom Metazoa; phylum Platyhelminthes; order Tricladida; family Dugesiidae; genus Girardia; species Girardia tigrina. The sequence goes on along the minus strand of MQRK01159188.1, from coordinate 8,393 downwards.
GAAGTAACATTGCTGGACGTATTAAACATTGTAAAGGGAACATAAACATCTACAACTTTAAAATTCTGTGCACTCAATTTAAGAATTATTCGGAGAGAGTGACATGTGAAGCATTATGTATAAGATCTTTGGATCCTAAAATCAACGTTCAAAATGCACTCTCGACAACTTTGTTGAGGGTTTTTAAATGATTTACTGATGACGTTTGATTACATAATCATTACCAGCAGTATATTGGTAATTTATTTCATATGAACATTTAATTTATCATTGAAAACAATTAAGCAAAACCATATCAAGGAGAAATAATTTCATTGTATTTAGGATTGTGTTTCTCCCACACAGATGAAAGATTGATATTTTGAATATTTATATAGGAAAAATTTAAAAAATAGAATTTTTGTTATTGTTTATTTAAAAAATAGAATCGAAAAAAATTTTATTTAAACGCCAAAGCAACTAGAACTAGAGTTTCCAATAGGGAACATGTTCAGTTAACCCTTAACCCTTAAATGCATGACTTTTTGTTTTGAAATATAAAAAATAAAATGAACTATATTACTCACCCTAATAAAAAATATGTTACCTCCAAAAATAATGTCAAAGGTTTTCATTCGTAGATGATTTATTACCTATGGTGTATTACTAAACGTGTATTCCTTAACGTACACATGTAGATTTTTCGACAAAATTAAGTAAAACAGGAATGTAGACGATTGACAACAATATGCATTTAAGGAATAAAGGGAATATATTCTTTTCTTTCCTTTACTTGTGGAACATTTGAACTTTACTAGATGCAGTTATTCTAGGGACCCCACTGCCACATAATTAAGAGCACTAACGCCATTACTTTTTTCATATAGTCTACTTTATCAAACTAATATACTTAATTTCTATAATCAAACGAGGTGTCCCCAAAGCATATGGTGTTGAAATCTCAGTAATTAATGGCTGGTCCTTTGAAGATAAGCTGTAAGTTTCTTGACCGTAACTAACATACCAGGGGGCCCTTTTAATATACTATCAATTAATTATCTCATGAATGAGCTTCTTCAATCAACTTAAAATAACCACTATAACTTCTCATTTCGAATTGTTTCTTTCCAATATATTTACAGTTCATGCTGTCTTGCAGATTGGTGGTTCCAGACAATTATCCCTACAGAGAGAATCCTATTTTAGGTTTCAATGGAATTACCAGCGAAGAAAAGATCGGACCGAAAATGAAATTTACTGTCACAGTAAGGAAATATTTACCTAATTCAATTATTTATATATTATATTAGCTAGCAAACAATATTCAGAATAGTGTTGTGTTGTCCTCAAAACTTGTGATTTATTTTCCATGGGAAATAGCAGGAAATCCCAAAGAAGATCATGGCCAATTCATGTTATATTTACTGCGTACTCCAAGATTTGCTATTAGTACTGGAAATAAAAACATAACTTGTGATGCTCAATCCATTATAAATATTACCAATATTATTAACACAAGAGTGAGTCTTTCTGATGGACGATGGCTGTTGATTTGTATTTCTATTTAACAGATTTCACAAGACAATAATAAAAATCCCAAACTTGAAGATGTTTTGTTGACAAATGTTTCTATTCCTGAAATCATTCCAAAATTACCAAAACTTCGTAAAAAAACAATTTTTTATTCCAAAGAATCGAATTCTTTGGTAAAATCTAACTGGGAAAACATTGTGCTTATAGTAAGCTTCGAATATTTTATTTAATAATTTTAAATCCAACGGTCTTTATAACGAATTAAATGGTGAGAACATTTTATGGAAGATATGGAATTCATTAGAAATGAATCAAGGTTCCTAATTAAATTCTTTAGCGTTGCAAAACATGGCTATACCAGGGTATTTTAAGGCCATTTTGAGTGTACAAGGTTCACCCAACTTTTGTAGATGTATACCCAAAAATTTGGCTATTTATAGGTAAAGCATGGGCTCATTAAAAAATACACACACTGCTATACCACCCACTCTCTCTCCCTCTCGCACACACGCTCCCACACAAGGTCATCTATAACTATATACTTATTTAATAAGTATAAGACATTATTTTGTTCCTAACCCTTTAAATCCAGTGTATATATGTGATGTAACAATATTTAAGTAAAAATAAATATGTTATACTGTACACCCACATTTTCTTAGGTTACACCAAGCTGGAAACCTTAAAAAAACCTTTGGCTATACAATTGGCATTTTTAAAAGTTTCTTTTCATAGTGTTCAGATCTGAACTAAATTATTTTCTTAAAATAAATAAGGTTTTTTTTCATTTTAAATTGAGATTTTTTATGTTAAAATGAAATTTTTTTTCATATAAAATTGAGAATGTTCCATTTTTTATTTTTATAATTTTAAGGCATTTAAAATTTGAATTTTAATGGAAAAACATTCATTTTAAAATAAAAAAATCTCAATTTAAAATAAAAAATAACATAATAATATATAGTGACGTATATAACATTAAAAATATTCATCATAACAACTTATTTTAAATTTACTTTATTTTAGAATAATAAATTTTGTAATAATTAATCTCTATCATTTGGGATTAAGTCTTTTGGAATTCGGTCATTTGACCGAAACCCTTTTAAATGTTAATATCTTTGCTGGTGTTGCAGTTTTTGCTTGAAATTTGAAGACAATTACTATTTTTATTGCTCTATCGTTTTTTCAAGCCTACATATCATGAATGTTACGTTAATGGAAGTGTCATAAATTTCTATGCAGTAATGGAAGGTTCATTTCCCTTTTTTATCTTTGCTTCAAATATTGCCTGAAATTCATTATTTTTCTCCTCGATCTCATCCTTTTTTTCTATAACTTGGCGGCTTCATCTCGATGGTTTAATTCCTTCCCCAAATTTACTAGGCCTTCAAATATCTTCATGGTCCTTTCAAATTCCAATTGGTGTTGGTCGCAATCCTTTCTCTCTTTCGATTTAATCTTCAACTACCGTTACCAATTTGTCTTGAAACTCCTTCCTTCTTCCCATTAAGTTTTCGGTTTTTCATTTTTTTGCTTTCTCGCTATTACTTCCATCTCGCAATCGTAAGAGCAAAAGAAACGTTAATTAGTGCTGAATTTTCTATTCTGGTAGTAAAATGACCAGAAATCATAGTGATTAAAATAGAATTAATAGATACTCAGTATGCTGACAATTTATCAGCAAAGCGCACTCAATAAATGAGCAGTAATACGGTAAAAATGAAATTTTGAATTCTAGTATTGACAAGCATTGATCCTCATAACCGCTTAAAATGATAGGTAAGAATTTAATTGTAATTGTTTGATGTGGAGAATAATCTTACGAGCAACAACTACGAACTCGGAAAAAAATTCTTCTGTTTCGAATTTTGTCCAGATGGTGTATACAAAAAGAAGAAAAAAACTCAATCGGGTTACCTGCGGAAATTCACTTTCAAGAAAGATAAAAGCTTTATAAATTTTAATTTCAGTGAAATTTTGAACGAAGGAAACATTAATTACTGTACAAAGTGTGACGAAAAGTGTAGAAATAGTCAAAACACAGGTAGACTTTACACCACGAATACCTCATAAAGTTTTGTGCACCACAAAAAGGGCATTGTAAGGTCGTAAAATCGAAGCAAAATTGCTAAGGAGTTACAAAGTGTTCTCGATCTTACAAATAGTCATTTTTGAACCAAGCGTAACGAAACATTGGTCTATATCTGGGGTTTGAAAATTAGTTTCGAGCCAAGGATTGTAGCTTGATGATACTATTTGTGTCAATATGATACCCTTTGGCCAATACAACATCGATATCGTTCAAAATGACGTAGTCCAAAATCTTTCTCACAAAATTTTTCCATGCTGGTAATACATCGACATAAAGGGGCTGAATAATCCCAGTAGCTCCAGGAGGAATAGTTATATAATGAAAATCCACATTATGTGGTTTAACGGAGAATGAAATTTCTTCGTTGTTTTGTGTTGTCAAGGAATCCAGCATCATTGTTGTGGGTGAGTCTACGTTAGGGAAAAACACATTTTCAAACCAATCTTTGACTTTATTCTTCGTAACTATTCCTGACTTTGAAGCCATGCAATGGATATTTTCATTAAGAAACATAGTTTTAGACACACGAGGACCAAATGAGCCTGACTTTTTGATCAGTACTTTCATCATGGGCGAAAGTAAGTCACTGTCAACTAAAATAACCGGTGTGGCTATGGGTTAGCGAAGAAATTTAGAGCTAATGTTCTACCGGAATGAAGCTTTTTGTTGAACCTTGACTGGTTGATGTTGTATACATGAGACAGCCCATTTTGTATGTATGGATTAACGTCTTTCACAAAATCCTCTGCTGCCCGTTGAGTATCCCTCATGCTCTGAAATGATGTTCGAGTGATGAATTTTGTAATTTTGTGTGATACAATCTTATTACAGGATTTGAACTTATGTAACTATTCTGTAGAAGCATGAAAATTTAACAATCCAACTTGTTGAGTTTCCATCATTTACCAGGCTTGAAGAGTCATAATGTGAAGCGGAATTTCATTCTCCCATGCATTTTTTGCTTTTTCTAGTAAGTGGTTACAAATTTGCTGGTATCTATCCTCATGGGTTCTACATAATTCAAGTAGTTTTCTCATTTTTAAAGGCTATGTAAATGATTCACTGGTCTGAACTTTTGTTGAACAAACCAAAGGAATACTTTCTTCTTGCTCCACCTTTGCAAAAGTCGACTGCTTCTTTCTTGTATCTAAAGATTTTGACAATGAGATTTCTTGACAGGGCTCCAATAAGTTTGTAGATTTTTGTGAACTGGAGGAACTTGGATCTAACAAAAAGAATCTGACTTACTGGAATTTTAATAAAACATTCATGTTGTGAAAGGGACTTACCTTCATCTTCAACAGGTTCCTTTTTGAATTGAGCTAACTTTACATCTTCACTTTTCATATTTTTTGCAACAAAAATGGCAATTTCTGCAAAGAGTGATAAGCGAAAATAAGTTTAATTTAAAACTTGGGTGACCGGAATGTTTTGGATTGTCATTCTCTCATGTAACACGCTTTCATTACAATGATATGCGTCATCTTGCATGGCAGGCGTGGAATTAATCATTTCCTTCTCCCATGTAACATCTACTCATGCCTGAATGCTATTCTTGAACTGTATTCATTCCATTCTCTCGTATAAAACGAATAACATGTTCATAATTGTAATCCACGCTTTAAAAATGGACACAATTTGAAAATTCTTAAAACAATCATATCTTTCTTGAAAGTGAATTTCCGCAGGTAGCCCAATTGAATTTTGTTTTTTTTTCGTATACTCCATCTAGAAAAATTCGAAACAGAAGACTTTTTTTCCGATTTCTTGATTGTTGCTTGTTAGTATAATTGCTGATAAAAAATATTATTTTAAGAACATTCTTTGTTTCTCTAATTTAAACTTTTTTAAGAATAATAATTTATAAAAAAAAGTTGTACATTTGAACTTTTTGAAGATTAATTTTCGTATGAAAATTTAATAAACAAAACTTCTTACGACTAAGGCTTTAATTGAACTATTTTTAAATTTATAACTTTCATGGTCAAAGAATGATTGAAGTGTTTGGCTACCAACTACATTTATAACTTGAAGTAACAAATAATTTAAATATCGAATCCACTAGAATTCCCAAAATGACATTCGTCTCTGTCTTTTATTTATTAAATATAATAGTAGCAGCATTACTAAAATAAAAATGGATACATTATCTATATTTGTTATTAACTTGGCATCATAAACATCGTCCATTGGTCAATGTGATTCATCCAATCATATAAAAATATTTTGGTATTGTATTGTCATGGATGACATACAATACAGTAATGGTGAAAAATAAGTCGTTTAGAAAAAGAATTCAAAATTTTTCAATCAAGAACAATGACTAGCTACAAAGGTATTGTGGAAAATTATCCTAGTTGCAATTAAGTTGTTATATCAATAAATGTATTGAAAATCCAATTAGCGTTCTTAATACTATTATTCCATATTATATTTACAATATATGATTTATGTACAAATATATTGGTGTTAAAAATATTATTTCCAATCAGGATTGCTTGAATGGAAGTGCCAGATGTGTTCCCATTGCCTGTGACTTGGGGCCTTTGTCTAGACAAAGTGGGGAAATAACTTTAGAATTTGATGTTCGTATTTGGATCCACACTTTAGTTGAAGTACTAATTTATACAGTCTGATAATTAATAAAAAAATTAATTCAGAATTTTATCAAAAATAAATTTGTATACATTAATATTCCAATATATTGGATACCACTGGTCAACTATGATATAGTTCTTAAAGATCCAGAAGGTCATTTTAAATCGGTAAATTTTAGATTTTTATATTATTTTGTTTCTGTTCATTAGTTTGAATATTAAACGTTAGTTACAGTAAAAGCTAAGTATGAAAATTATATGTAACCCTATATGTATGATTTTCTTTTTTGAAAAGACACAACAATCAATAACAAGAAACTACCAAAAAAGTCAAAATATATAGATCATGTCGGTGCTATTGGTTCATTATTATTCATTATACAACAAGTGTCAGTGGTAGTCTCAAATAACACATTGAGGTGCCGGCCACCGGATCCAGCTGTGGTGACCGGTATTTCTTTAACATTTGGGAAGTTTGTACCCGAAAAGCTCGGCGCAGTGACCTGGCAGTAGCTGTGTATCGGTTGAGTCCAGCGGACACCGGCCGTGTGTCGGTCCAGCGACCGATTCACAACAGTTCCACGTCGAGCAGTAAAACCCGGAGCGGCAGGCTGTACGATCGGCCAGTTCGACTGGTGAGATCATGTTGGCCAACGATGTGGCGACAGCTTGAGCATAACAGTACCGGATTCGGTCCAACCGCCTTGTTTTGCCGCGGGTTACTATGGTTATTCGGGCGCTGCATGAATTTGTAGTACGAAGTTCACGACAAAGAAGAAAAACCGAACTCAAATAGACAATTTTTACTTTTGAACGATAATTGACATCTATATTTTCCAATTTAAAATTCTATTTATTTTTTTGCACATTGAAACATTAAAACAATCGTGTGTTTTGTTTTTTTTATTTAGAATTTTTTCACTATTGCTTTTTCGAGCATCACACACATAAATGATTATATTCATTTTCGTGCGTGGCATTTTATGCCACACTATTTATATTCAGATAAAAGCATTATTCATGTGCAGTCATACTCTTGCAGTATACATCATCCACATACAGTAATCAGTGATTGGATGAATTAAAAACTAAATATTAAATGCGAATTCATTATTAAAAAGTATCAAAAAGTTTGTTTAAAATGATTAAATACGAAAAATAGGAGAAAGTAGTTTGAAAAAATCTAAGTTGCAGTATAAGTGCATAATAATCAATATTTTGTAGCATTGTAATTATTTTTAAGAACTTCTTTGATTCTCCTTAAGATTAATGAAATTAGTTTTTTTGCACTGATCCGAGGTCGCCTCAATGTACTATATTCTATCTATCTCTTCAACCAGATATAGAAGAGATATTATATTCAAGGTTAAAACTGGACCAATCAAGTATTGTTATTCGGTTCACTTGAAACCTTTTAGTGACCAGTTTAGTCTTATTGTATGATACTGAAGCATGGGGGAATACATTACACTATATTATACTACACTCATACCTCGATATACGGCCTAGATACGTTCCTAGATACGGCCTAGAAAATATGTATATTAATGTTTTTTTCACACTTTTTTCAAAAATTTTTTTTGGCCGTATAACGAAAAATTCTAGGCCGTAAATCGAAAGTGCCATAATTAAAGTAGGCCGTTATAGCGAAAAGTCGTATAAAGAGCGGCCGTATAGCGAGGTATGAGTGTATACTATAACAGTATGGTAAAATTTAACATTCATCATTTGATCGTGGGACAAATAAATAGGTCTGGTCAGAAGTGTATGATGATAATGGATATTCCGTCGAAATATATTGCCATAATAATATTTGATTTTACAAAATAGTGTTTTTTAATTTATAAAAACAATTTGCCCTTCTTCAAATTTATTATTAAAAAAATAAATTGCTTTTTTTTCAAATATTGCTTTGTCTCATTATTTTAACTGAGTCAAGAAAAGATTTATTAAAATATATTTCTAAATACAAACAAATTGACACAAACTGGATTTTGGATATTTTAAAATTGATTTTTGGGTTTATTCTTATGTGCCGTAATAATAGAAAATTGAATGAATAAATTGTCATTATTCTATATGAATATTGCTTTCCCAATGTTGGCACTTCAAAAGAAAGAAGCAGACTGTTGAGCTGAATAAATGTGGGATTTCTGCTTAGGTAAATATTACATATTTATTGGAAAAAT